>BQNB010158895.1:0-14975 GCA_026074375.1 Tanacetum coccineum | reverse complement strand
GATGATTAGTTATGTTATATATTAGTTAGTATGCTACATTATTACTTTATGTTGATTTTGGCGACATTTAAACACTTGTTTCCCTATCCTAGTTATGTTATATATTAGTTAGTAAGCCCCGTCTATGACTAGGAATCCCCGTTTTGTAGACTTATTCGGATTTTGGACGATTTAGCTTTATTATCTTTTGGTATTGGTACAAGTTGTGATGTATTTGTATTGCGTTGATCCGTTTACTTTGTATTTGTGTTTTGGTACAAGTTGTCATAAGTCTATACAGGTTTGTTATTTGGTAGATTTTTTCCGGAAAAATTCCGGAAAAAAAATCTAGAAAACGCCTGCCGTGCAGGCTGTATTTTAAAAAAAATGCAGACTTTTCCCCAGCGACATGTCGCTGGGGAAACGTGATTTTAATTTTTTTTTAAGTTTTCCCCAGCGACAAACTTGATTTTAAATTTTTTAAAAACGCTTTCCCCAGCGACATGTCGCTGGGGAAACTTGATTTTAAATTTTAAATTTTTTAAAAACTTGATTTAATAAAATCTTTCCCCAGCGACATGTCGCTGGGGAAAGTATTTTCCAAATGTTTTAAAAAATATTCCCCAGCGACTTGTCGCTGGGGAAAAATGATTCTAAAATTAAAAAAAAATTCCCCAGCGACTTGTCGCTGGGGAAAAGTGATTCTAAAATTTAAAAAAAAACTTTCCCCAGCGACATGTCGCTGGGGAAAAGTTTGCCACCGTGGCACTAATTGTTTGACTGAAAAACGAGTGGGACCCACATCTTCGCTGGGGATTATCGCTGGGGATTGTATCCCTGACGAGGATTCCCCAGCGACTATTCCCCAGCGACATTTCGATGGGGATAGGTTTCCCCAGCGACATGTCGCTGGGGAAAGCCCCAAAATGTTGCTGGGGAAAACCCCGATTGTTGTAGTGGACGTGGCACCAATTCTGATAGACTTTTTAGTCAAAGTTTGGAGGAGAGTTTCCCGGGCGACATGTCGCCCGGGAAAGTATGGTTAAAATTTGACCAAAAAACTTGGCGGCAATTTTTCCCGCACTTTCCCGGGCGACATGTCGCCCGGGAAAGATTTTATTAAAAAATTTAATTTACGTGAATGGTTAAGAGTAGTGATTAGCGTTAATTAAAGTACGTTAGAGTATCCCGGGCGACATGTCGCCCGGGAGCCCGGGAAACTTTTAATCAAAATTTAACAAAAAAATTAGCGAACCTCTTGGCTCCAATTTTTCCCGCTCATGTTTCCCGGCGACATGTCGCCCGGGATTATTTATTTTGTTAAAAAATTTAATTCTGTTTTAAATCATTATTATTTATAAAATATATTTTCTAATTTTATATTTTATAAATAATAATTTATAAAGATACTTATAAAATATAAAATTATTATTTAAAATATATAAATACTAAAAAAAAAGATTTCGGTTTCTTGTGTGGTTTTAAAATATGCGTTTAACGTATAACTATATAAAAACTATATAAAAAACACTAGCACAATTCAAGAGCAGCTCGGCAAATAAAAGGGATCCGATTTCCGTAGCGAAATCTTGTGATTTGGACTTTGATCAGGACACATTTCCAGCCTTGTTACAAAAGAACCAACATTTGTAGCCCAACATTTTTGGCATGTAAATAAACTAATTGAATCAAAATTCACTTCAAGAAAATTATATATCGCTATAAGATTGCAACATTGTTCCGCACCACAAACAAAACCAAACTTGTTACAATATTTTCTATTTGTAGATCGACAGTCGCAAGAGACTTGTAAGTTTGTCACTTTATTATCTTACATGTAAAGTCAAAATGACAAAAAAAGAAGAAAAAAGAACATCGATATAAGAAGTTGCCACTTACCACAAAACCCGTGTTAATATGACGAAACGACCATTTTTTCATTACGTGGAAAGAGGGTTTTTCTTTTTGGGACTCGTGAGTCAGTTAGGTAAACCTTGGGAATTAATTTCTTTAAACAGTTTTATCTCTTTCTTTTCAATTCCAGCATTCGAACACTGCCGAAAACATCACGGTTAAACACAAACTGGACTGGGTTTAAATTATGGGGTTTTCTTTTTCTATTTGGAACTTTGGTCTTAGCAACTTTTCTCTTATTGACAAACGTTGTTTGTTGAACTTTATCGGAATAGCTGACTTTACTTGTCATTGCATGGTGTCTTATCATACTTACAGAATCATGACAGCGAAACAGTTGGAAGTTTCTGAGATAATTAAGAATGCTGTTAACCTCTTCTCCGCTGCTCTTCCCAGAAGTTGTTATACGTCGTCTGTTTTTGCCGCCACTAGAACCAGCAGAACCACAGGACTTCACTCTCAGGGTTTCTTCACTTAGAGTATTCATCTAAAACCTTGGAGAAACTCTAGACCTGAGACAAAACAAACGCATTGTCGTTATAATGATTTACGAATGACAGGTGATATTGTTTTGTGGTTTTAGAACTTGATACATATAACCTAGAAATCACTCAAATAGCAGCAATAAACTCTCACGTATTAGCTTTCTAATTACTTGGGAGTGTTGTGATTCTGGACAAGGTAAAAAAACATAATTATGTTAAGCAAAAATGGCAAGCGCTCCTAATGACTGGCGTGGGAAAAATGTGCATTCGTAAAACAATTGAATATAAAGCAAATCACATTAAAATTCACAACGCTAGCTCCGCGCCAGTCCAACCATAAATAAACGAAATTACCAAACTTGATCTCTTATTAATTATATCTACTAGTTTCATAAATATTTGAGCTAGTTGGATATAAACAATAACTGTATGAGCTTATTGGTAGTTTTACTTTTGGTGTGTGTGTGTTACTAATTATGCTTTGGGGAATTATAAGTGTTGGAATCACAATGTATTGAGGGGTTGAATAAATAATGTGCTTTTGAAAAGTGAAATCTCTTTAAAATGTACAAGCTTTGGAAACTACACGACGACTGGTAAATAGGAAAGTACAAGCCACGGCAGGTTTTAGGAAGTGGACTGCAAAATAGGAAAGTACAAGGAATGAAAGTCCACTGCTGGTAAACTAGGAAACTAGATTCTAAATATAATCAAGTTTTGGAAGTGGACTTCAACATTCACGGCTGGTAAACGATGAAGTTTCTGTTTAATAGATATATTTTACACGGCTGGAAAATGACATTATGGCGGGATGTTTAGTATTCAAATCATTGTGGGGTTTTCCATTGCCTATATAAAGAGCCATAATGTTTGTTACTAACATCATTCGGGTTTGGCTTTTCCTACGCTTAGAAAGGTAGTCTGGCTTAACTTGGATTAAAAAAAACAATCACAAACTTATATGAAAACTGTTGGTACCAGCGCATAGCAGCAGGTGATATTTTTTTTGACTAAACTCTCCCTGCAAATCTACTACGCGCTAAGTGAATCCGTTTCACAACACTTCACGACATGTATACAGTGTCCGTTGTATGTGTTTGTTTGGGTTCCCGTAGATTTCCGCAACACATTATTTAACATCACAATTCTCGCATGTAAAAGAGTACTATCCTACAACGTCTCTTTGTGACTTGAAATTGTAACTTAATTATCAAGAAATATCGAGATAAATGACTCACATGTATTTATTATTACTCGTGTTAAATTTATGAATATATATTTCGTAAAATCAAGTAATGTGATTTACTGACATGGGTTGGTACATGGTTTTAACCAATGTTTTGAAAACCGGGTTTTGAATCGACCCGGTCGAGTCACCGGGTTACCGGTTCAACCGGTTGGACCGCCGGGTCAACCCGGTTTTATAAAATATATATATTTTCAATAATTAGAAAAAAAGTATGTATATAAATCATGAAATATTCCATATATTAAGCCTAAAGACTATTTATTAACAAATATAACATGTAAAATTAAAATTACGTCGCAAATATATACAATTAACATGTTTTATTTATAAAAAAATACGAAAAAACCGAAACCCGGCCGGGTCTCATGACCCGGGTTGACCCGGGTCACTCCAAACCCGGCCAAACCCGGCGGGTCAAACCGGGTTTCGAAAATATGAAACCCGGTTTAATTTGACCCGTTTTTTCGGCCGAAACCGGTTCAACCGGTTGACCCGGCCGGGTCGAACCGGGTTTCAAAACACTGGTTTTAACTTGAGTCTTAATAATTTAAAAATAGGAGTAGCTCTATATTAGAAGCATTAGATCTCACCAGAATTGACTTTCACAAGTCACGTGTTGTTTGTATTTGTTTTAATTTATTAATAACTATTACTATATATATATATATGGATTTTTTGCACGTTTATGGAAGCAGATGAAGTGAGAACTGAGAAGAGACACGGTAATTCATGCATGTAGACCACAAGTGGTATCATGTCAGGTTCTTGTTTCTGGTTGCAAATATAAGCAGCAAGGAATTTATCTACTTTATGACTTGAACTGACAAAAATATTTCATACACAATATTTAAATCTAAAAGGTAAGAACTTCTATCTCTTCAGTTTCACTAAAACCAACTATGAGCTTCTAAACTGATGGGAATAAACCATCATGATCCATTAAGATCAGCTTTCAGCAATAAGCCACTCATCTTGGTCTTTCTTATGTTTATTGAAATTCTATGTAGTATAATAAATTCACATCACATCTTGCTTGACGAAATTAGCTAATAATTTTTGTTGGTTCTGAAATAATAGAATCTGGCTTTATACTTGCAGGGGCTGGCTTGGATTTTAGCATATATGTTAAGCTCTCACTAATAATGGAAATTTCAACACAATGGTTATCCGAGCTGCATTACAAGAAAAAGTAGAACAGGTGATGATAGTTTCCCGGGCGACAATTGTGCCCTGGGTGGCAAACCCAGCTAAACGACAAAACAAAAATTCGTCATACGTGATAGTGACACAAACTCTTGATAGTATTTTTAGTAAAAGTTTGGCCAAAACTTCCCGGGCGGAACATGTCGCCCGGGAATCCTTCGTAAAGTTTGACCAAAAAGTCTTCGAAAAGTTGAGGGGGTAAGCGGTAAATTTCCCGCTCAACTTTCCCGGGCGACATGTCGCCCGGGAAAGGGATTCAAAAATACTTAGACACGTTTAAGTGACAATTAGTGTTAATTAGCTGGATCGGTGATGTGGCCAAATGTTTCCCGGGCGGGTATACATGTCGACGGGAAACCTTCGTTAACATTTGACAAAAAATTTAACACGAAACAGCCTGTAGCAGCCAAATTTTCACGCATAGCTTTCCCGGAGCGACATGTCGCAGGGATAGTGGCTTATACATTATTTTGGCTTTTTATTTATAAATGATATACAAATAAATAATATATTTAAGTTGTTAATATTTATAAAATATATAAATAATATATTAATTATTACTTATAATTATATATTTGATAAATAATAAATATATAAAAAAACACTTCGTTTTCTCGTTTCGGTTCGGTCCGATATGACTACCCTTCTATAGTTGAACATGATATACCGTATACTTTTTCAAGATGCACATTCGTCAAACTATTCACAAAAACAAACATTCATTTAGTTAAATATTATGCATACCACTTGTAGTAACAGACACTTAAACATATTCGACTCATCCGTTGAACGTCTAATGTACAACCATAGCATCTCGACTCATCCGTTGAACGTCTAAATGTTACTTACGGGTTACCATAATCGACTTCATCCGTTTCAACTGCCTTTGTAGAACGATAACATATCGACTCATCCGTTGAACCATTCTATTACTGTATAAACCCATAGTATCTCGACTCATCCGTTGAACGTCTAATGTGCAACCATAGCATCTCGACTCATCCGTTGAACGTCTAATGTACAACGATAGCATATCGACTCATCCGTTGAACGCCTAATGTACAACGATACCATATCGACTCATCCGTTGAACGTCTAATGTACAACGATATCATCTCGACTCATCCGTTGAACGTCTAATGTACAACGATACCATATCGACTCATCCGTTGAACGCCTAATGTACAACGATACCATATCGACTCATCCGTTGAAGTCCCTAATTAATGAAACCAACACGTATTCAATTTATATTTCCATATCGACTCTTTCCGTATTTTTTGAACGACTAATGTACAACCATAGCATCATCGACTCATTCCGTTGAAAGTTCTAATGTACAACGATACCATATCGACTCATCCGTTGAACGTCTAATGTATAACGATATCATATCGATTCATCCATTGAACTTCTAATTGTAAACCATGCATCTCGACTATCCTGTTTGTTTTTGAAGGCTAACTAATGTAACGATACCTTATCGACTCATCCGTTGAACGCCTAATGTACAACGATATCATATCGATATCCGTTGAACGTCTAATGTACAACCATAGCATCTCGACTCATCCGTTGAACGTCTAATGTACAACGATACCATATCGACTCAATCAGTTTGAAGCCTAAATGTATCACGATATCATATCCGATCATCCGTTGAACGTCCTAATGTTAAACCATAGATCTCAACTCATCGCTTGAAGTTAATGTACAACTCGATACGTATCGACTCATCCGTTGAACGCCTAATGTATAACCATAGCATATCAACACATCCGTTGAACGCCTAATGTATAACCATAGCATCTCGACTCATTCGTTGAACGTCTAATGTATAATCATAGCATCTCGACTCATCCGTTGAACGTCTAATGTATAACCATAGCATATCGACTCATCCGTTGAACGCCTAATGTATAACCATAGCTTATGGACTCATCCGTTGAAATCGCCTAATGTATTTACCATTCAGCATCTCGGACTCATCGGTTAACGTCTAATGTACAAACGATAGCATATCGACTCATCCGTTGAACGTCTAATGTATAACCATAGCATCTCGACTCATTCGTTGAACGTCTAATGTATAACCATAGCATCTCGTCTTCAACGTTGAACGTTTGTATTGTATAATCCATAGATATCGGCTCTGCCGTGGAAAGATATTTGTATAACCTTAGCATATCGAACATCCGTTTGAACGCCTATGTATAACTTAGCATCTCGACTCATCCGTTTGAAGTTCTAATTTACAACGATTACCATAATAGGACTCATCTGTTGAACGCACCGAATAATGTATATCGATACATACGGACTCTTACCGTTCTGAACGTCATAATGTACTAACGTTACCATATCGACTCATCGTTGAGACACCTATGTCAACGATATCATATCGGACTCATCGTTGAAGTCTAATGTACAATCCATAGCATCTCGACTCATACCGATTTTGAACGTCTAATGTACAACGATACCATTTATACGACTCATCTGTTTGAAGCCTAATGTAAAACGTTATCATATCGACTCATCCGTTTTGAACGTCTTTATGTACAAAAACAATAGCATCGACCTCATCCCGTTTGAACGTCTAATGTACATCGATTACCGTATCGACTCATCCGTGAACGCCTAATGTAATATCCATTGCATATCAAACACATCAGTTGAACGCCTAATGTATAAAATAGCATCTCGAACTATTCGTTGAAATCGTCTAATGTATAATCATGAAAGCATCTCGAAACCCTCTCCGTTGACGTGTAATGATAACCATGCATATCGTCTCAATTACCGTTGTAGCCTTAAGGTATAACATAGCATATCGACTCATCCGTTGAACGCCTTATGTATTTCCATAGCATCTCGACTCATCGATTGAACGTCTATTGTACAAAACTGATCGGCTTATCGACGCCATCGTTTGAACGTCTAATGTGATAAACCAGCGCATCTCGACTTCATCCGTTGACGTTCTATGTATAAATCAGAGCCTATCGAGCTCAATCCCGTTGAACGCACCAACGTATAACCATAGCATATCGAACATCCGTTGACGCCTAATGTATAACATAGCATCTCGACTCATCGTTTGAAGTCTAATGTACAAATCCGAACCATATCGATCATCCGTTGAACTGTAACTGTATAACCATTAGCATATCGGACTTACTGTTAAATCGCCTAATGTATAAACCATGCTTATAAACTCACCGTTTGAAACGGCTCCTAAGATATAACCATTAGACTCATTCCGTTGAAGCTAATGTATAACCATAGAATCATCAGGTTTTGAGAGCCTTAATTGTATAACCAATAGACTATCCGTTTCCCAAACGCCTAATGTATTAATAACCCATAGCATCTCGACTCATCCGTTGAACGTCTAATGTACAACGATACCATATCGACTCATCCGTTGAACGTCTAATGTATAACCATAGTATCTCGACTCATCTGTTTGAACGTCTAATGTACAACGGTCTGAACGACCGAGGGAAACCGGACGACCGGCCGATAACGAAACGTATTAGACCATTTTTTCTATACAAAAATATTTGTAAATAAAAATCGAACCGATATATATTATAGAAATTATTGTAATTCATTATTATATATTTTTATGAAAAAAATATTTTAAATAATAATTATATCACGAAACGACCTGAACGAACAGGAGAAACCGGACCGACGGGCCCGGAAACAAACCGATTATATATTTTATAAAAAAATAATTGTATAATAATTATATATTTTTATAAAAAAATAATTTTAAATAATAATTATATATCGAACAGACCTGAACGAACCAAGAAACGGACCCGACAGGCCGAAACGACCGATTAGATATTTTATAAAATATATTGTAAATAATAATTATATATTTTATAAAAGAATAATTTTAATTAATAATTTTATACGAACCGGAGAAAGAAACCGGAACCGACCGGTGCCGAACGGAAACGACAACCGATTATATATTTTATAAAAAATAATTGTAAATAATAATTATATATTTTTATAAAAAATAATTATATACGAACCGACCTGAACGAACCGAGATACCGGACCGACCCGGCCGAAACGAACCGATTAGATATTTTATATAATTTTTATTTATAAAAAACATAATTATATAAATATATTTTTTAAATATTAATTATTAAAAAACTGTGTAAATTTTTTTATTAAACGCTTCCACGGCGACGTGGCGCCGGGGTTATTACTGTTATGTCCTTCGAAAAGTTTCGTACGCGCCATTTTTGCTAAAAGACAATTTTTTTTTAATTAAAATACTTTCCCGGGCGACTGTCGCCCGGTTGGGAATGTCGCTCGGGATATTAAAAGCTATCAAAACATATCTGAGGAAAAACACTTTGTAACAAAAACGCAAAACACCCAAAATACTCGACACCACCACAGCTCGCGATTGTTTGCAGCAGCACCACCACCATAGCTCGCCACCACATCTCACCCACCACCACCTCTCACCATCGTACCCGCCACAACTCGACACCACCACATCTCACCCACTACACGACGGTACCACAGCTCGACACCACCACTCCTCCTCATCCTCTAAAATATAATTCTTCCCTTAACCCTCTAAATGATAATTCTTATTCTAACCCTCTAATAGGTGGTGGTGTTTAATTTTAGTTTTTTGGTTCTTAAAGGTTTAATTGATAATTGAGTTATAATTTTAATTTTTTTAAATTATGTTAATTACAATCTGATTAATTAGGGGGGGGTTTGATTGTTAATTTTTAGCATACAACTTTTATTTTTGGTTTGTATTTTTTTTGGCAAGTTGGAGGTTGCGAGGCTGGCTGAGATTGAAGCGAGGGCTGAGACTTAGATCACTTCCACTCAACTAAACCTCCTACATACTTACACTAGCCGGAGACGCAGTCGAGGGGCAGAGAACTAACCGAGTCAACCGCCTAAGGTAGTGTTTTACATTTTTTTTATCCTTTTGGTATCCCCGGGGACATGTCGCCGGGGAATGTTTATTGTGATTGCTACTGTAAAACGCAAATCCAAACACTCCTTAACAGTGTAAAACGCAAATCCAAACACTCATTGACAGTGTAAAACGCAAATCCAAACACTCCTTATTCTCAGATTAAGCTGTTTAAAAACAGCTTAATCTGATAAGCTCTTTAACAACAACTTATGAGAATAATGCTGATAAGGTGTTGTTAAACAACTTATCAGATTAAACTGTTTAAAAACAGCTTATTTGGTATAAATTGATGTTTTTTTTTCATTAAATGTATCTGTGTTTAGGATTTTAGGATTTTAGTGATTAATTTTAGAAAATCCACATCTGAAATTAATCATCCTATAGAAAACCCGTCCGAAATTAATTTATTAGAAATTAATTTCGAAAAGTCCCCAGTTTGGGACTGCTTTTTGAATGTTTTGTCTCATTTAGGATATGAATGCGTATAATTGGTTTACTATTTGAGATGATTTCGACAGTGTTTCTCCTTTGCTCCTACGAATATGTCTTTAATTTATTAGAAATTAATTTCGGAAAGTCCCCAGTTTGGGACTACTTATACTTAGGTCAGCGGTATGTTGACGTCGTTCACGGCGTGGTGACGGTGGCAGTGATTATCGCCGCCTCTATAACAGACCACCAACGGGTTGCGGGGGTTGCTTAGGTAACATGAGTAAGAAATTTCTGGTTTTATTGTAATACAAGCATAAAATTGATAATGCATTTGCCTTGCTTTTGATTTTAAATGACTTTATCACCACTTGATTTTGCAAGTAAGGGCACCCGAAAGCCCAATTTGGGTGGCAGGATGAGGGGCAGGTTGCATACTCGCCAGAGAACGGAACTAGGCTTAAAAGGGCCCATCACGGATAAAATGGCCCCGTCCCGATCCGGTTTGAGTTTTGGCGGACAGATGAGACCCTGATGCTCTCGGTGCAGCTTGCGGCTCACTGGGTTAACTACTCGGGGAGCTCAGTTAGGGAGTGCCGTTGTACTTCACCCTTCGGCGCCAAATGCCGCCAGAGCGGAAGGCGGGGGTCGTGGAAAAGATTGGGGTAAGTTATTTCATTATCCTTTTATGTTTATTTATATTTTGTGTTTATTTATTTAATTGTGTATATTTATCTGAATTCGTTTATTTATTTATATCATATAAATAAATAAACAAATTTAGATAAATATATAAATTATATCTCTAACTCTGTCTTTGTTGTATATGATTGCAGACCCAGTTTAACTTGCGTCCCCACATGGATTCCGATCGCTGGCCACAAATCTATGCGGGCATCCAACAGCATTTGCAAAAGATCTACAATGGCAAGAGGACTTTGCTCTAAAGGTAGGCATTGTGCGGCCCTGACGCGGGGGGACGGGATTACGGGGACTTGGAGCAAATAGGACACGGATCGTCCCTCACACATTTCCGAGGCAGATTGGGATGCACAGGTTGCGTTTTGGAATGATCCCAAGAACCTTACACGGGCTGCTCAAAATAAACAAAACCGGGCAAAGAGCAAGGTTGTATGCCGACAGGGATCCCGGTCTATTGCCGCCCTCCGAGATATGCATGTAAGAAACATCATAATTATTTTACATATATATATATATATATATATATATATTGGGTGTTGTGTATTTTTTTTTGAACTTGGTTTAGGTCTTTTATACGTGTGTATGTGCAGATGGAGTGTCAGCTACTCGAGAGAGCACCCGTCGTTGATCCATACCTTCTTTTTGACACATACTATTGGCGGCGTATTCTTGAACCCTGGGGACAAAGCTCTATATGTAAGTTCTGTTTCAAAACACGCACTTTAATGATTTGTCGAGAAATAATGTAGTAACCCGACTAATATATTAACTATCTTGTGTTTTTGTGATTACATAAGATGAGATGGTAAGGCTACAAGGTCTAGGCTCCAACACCGAGACGGCTGTGCCCTACACCGAGGATGAGATCATGGCCATTTTTCGCGGGGGCAAGCAGCGGGGGCACATTCCCGGTGTTGGTAAGGTTTTGTCGGGACAGGGCACGGTCATTTCGCCCCCGCCTTCATGCACGCACTCCTTTAATGTCGCTAAGCTCAAAAAGAGAAAGAAAGTGCTAACAAAACAGGTGAATAAAGTTATTTAGGAGCGACGACAAGTTTTCCCAGATGCTTACGCAGCATGAGTCACAGCCTGAGATAGGTAGTGGCAGCGGGAGTGGCGGGTGCGGGGATGATGAGCCGGGAGATGATGAGGACCGCAACGAGAATGGGGAGGATGAGGACGATAGTTAGGAGATGTTGGGTAAGTATAGGCTATTTTGTGTCTTAAGTGTATATTGGCGACCCTTATGTGAATATTTGTTTCCCCGTACATTTAGAACTTGTTATCATGATGAATATTGACTTGTATCTTGCGGATAATGCAAGTTTTGTGACTTCGTCACCCGTTTTGTAGACTCTATTGTGTTTATTTGGATTTTGGACGTATTTAGCTTTATTATATCAAATGCGTTGATCGTATTGTGTTTTGGTATAAGTTGTAATGTATTTGGGTAGATTCATGGATTCCGATCGCTGGCCACAAATCTATGCGGGCATCCAGCAGCATTTGCAAAAGATCTACAATGCAAGAAATGCTGCTCAAAAGTGATTAGGCATTGGCGCCCTGACGCGGACGGGACTTACGACTTGGAGCAAATCAACTCGGAACGTCGTCACACAGTTCCGAGGCAGATGGGATGCCACAGGTTGCGTTTTGGAATGATCCCAAGAACCTTACACGGGCTGCTCAAAATAAACAAAACCGGGCAAAGAGCAAGGTTGTATGCCGACAGGGATCCCGGTCTATTGCCGCCCTCCGAGATATGCATGTAAGAAACATCATAATTATTTTACATATACATATATATATATATATATATATATATATATATATATATATATATATATATATATATATATATATATATATATATATATATATATTGGTGTGTTGTGATTTTTTGTTTTTAACTTGTTTCGTCTTATATACGTGTGTATGTGCAGATGGAGAGCTCAGCTACTCGAGAGTACCCGTCGCTGATCCATACCTTCTTCTTGACACATACTATTGGCGGCGAATTCGTGAACCCTGAGGACAAAGCTCTATATGCCAGGTTTGTTTCAACATACGGTATTTTAAAAGTGATATTGTCGAGTAAATAATGTATTAACCCTAAAAAAAGACTAATATATTAACTATCTTGTGTTTTTGTGACTACATAGGATGAGATGTTGAGGCTACAGGGTCTAGGCTCCAACACCCCCTCGGGTGTGCCAACACCGAAGATGAGATCATGCCATTAGTTCCGCAGGGGCAAGCAGCGGGGACAAGCATTCCCGGTGTTAGTTAGGATTTTACGCGGGACGGAGCACGGTTCATATCCGCTCTCGCTCCATGCACGCACGTCCTTCGATGTCGCTATAAAAAGAGGGAGAAGACCCTAACGAAACAGGTGAACATGTTCATGAAGATATTTAGGAGTGACGACAAGTTTTCCCAGATGCTTACGCAGCTTGAGTCACATCCTGAGTACGGTGGTGGCAGCGGGAGTGGCGGGTGCGAGGATGATGACCCAGTAGATGATGAGGACGGCGGAGAGGATGGGGAGGATGAGGACGATAGTTAGGAGATGTTGGGTAAGTATATGCTATTTTGTGTCTTGTAGTATATATTGGCGACCCTTATGTGAATATTTGTTTCCCCGTACGTTTAGAACATGTTATCTAGGTGACTCCATGACTTGTATCTTGCGGATAATGCAAGTTTTGTGACTTCGTCACCCGTTTTGTAGACTATATTGTGTTTATTCGGATTTTGGACGTATTTAGCTTTATTATATCAAATCCGTTGATCCATTATATTGTATTGTGTTTTGGTACAAGTTGTAATGTACTTGGGTAGATTATATATTGGTTTATACAGGTTTTAGTATTGGTGGATTTTTTCCGGAAAAATTCCCGAAAAAATCTGGAAATAGGCCTGCTGTGCAGGCTGAAAAAAAAATGCAGACTTTTCCCGGGCGACATGTCGCCCGGGAAAGTGGTGTTAAAAAAAACTAATTAGCGTTGATTCTTTATTAATTAAGTAATTACGTAGAATCCCCCGGGAAAGTCTTGCAATAATATTTTTTTTAATTATCCCGGGCGACATGTCGCCCGGGAAAGTCTTGCAATAATTTTTTTTAATTATCTCGGGCGACATGTCGCCCGGGAAAGTCTTGCAATATTTTTTTTTTCAAATTATCCCGGGCGACATGTCGCCCGGGATGAGTATCCCCAGCGACATGTCGCCCGGGATAGCCTGGAAACGTCGCCGGGGATAGTGGTAAATGTTGTAGTGAAGATTTCATATTATGTACGGATGTGAGTTAGTAAAGTGTGAAGTGCACATTCGTTAAGCTAAAATACATCCACTACGACAAAAACACAAGAGTCAAGTGGCAGCGCCCTTTGTTAGGGTTCCACCTTTTCCAAACCATTGTGACAGTTATGACGGTTGGTTTAATGGTTTTTAACCAACTTTAATTGCTTGTCAGAAATCTGTTTATTAACAGATACATTGTCTCATTTGAACATAGAAAATTCACAAAATTTGCTTTTGTTTTACTTAGTTTTTTGTGTTTATATACTAAGTGTTCTTAAATTATCCCAATAAGAGTTTAGTGATAGACACACATTTAAGGGTCGAAATATTTTATTCTGAAAGTGGACTTACACGATTTAAAAAGATATTCAAGATTATCATCACAACCCAAACCCTAATTTTTAACAAATATAATTTTAGATTATTATTCGATTGAGATAGTACTTAACCTAACTGTTATATTAGATGTTTATTCAGTGATTTATGGCTTTATGCCTTTTACTAAAAAATACTTTATCATATATTTAAAGTGATCTTAATTTTATAATTTCAAGCTATAGGAAAACACTGGGTTTAAAAACTAGCTTGATTTAAATTAAAAGTTTTGTTTTGTATAAGCATTATCTTTACTATTATGGCCGAATTTGAGCATGTGCGGGGTGGTCGACCGCACATGGCTTTAATTTTCCACGGGCCCCGATGTCAGAAACTTCAAAATTAGCATACGTTCATTTTT
>BQNB010158894.1:0-10842 GCA_026074375.1 Tanacetum coccineum | reverse complement strand
ATTTATTTCTTGAAGTTATTATTGAGAAATCTTTTTATAAAATGTTCTAACAGGTTCTACTTGAGGGCAAGCAGAAGTCAAGTAGGGGGATATTTGATAACATCAAATATTTAATACTTTTTAATAGAAAAATACCCCCTATATTACCTGCAAATGTTTCACTAATACTCGAAAATGAGATATTTTCTATCATTTTGTAGTTTTCAGGTGAAATGCAAGAAAGTGACAAGAAACAAGGGAAAAGGGCTCAAAGTGTAAATATTTAAAGATTGTTACGGCGTAACACCAAAAATGGTTACACTATAACATATATTAAGCAAGTACAAAGATCATGGACAAGATTACGACGTAAAACCGTATCTAGTTACGCCGTAAACATGTATTTGGAAGGAAATCTTACCCAAGATAGAGTTACGGCGTAACACCATATCTGGTTACGTCGTAACCATGAAGATCCTCAAATATGGAATAAAGATCACGTACATATGGAAATTATTTGAAGGTTACAGCATAACACCATATCTAGTTACGTCGTAACAAGTGCTTAAATATGGAATGTCGTGTATGATGGTTACGACATAACACATTTATCAGTTACGCCGTAACAGGTTCGATACCTATAAATAGAGGCCTCATTCAATCTATTCCGACATCACTTCCTCCACAGCCAATTAGAGAGGCGACAAAGGCTTCTAACCTTTGAAGAATTCCACCTGGAGTCCAAGGGAGATCACGCTTTATTTACTTTTTGTATTTAATCATTCAAATACGAATACTGTAAGAATTATGAGCTTTCAATCTATGCTTTCTTCTATTTCTTGCTGTGTTTCCATTACTATGAGCGGCTAAGCACTTAAAGTGCTGGCCTAGTTATGTAATTACTGTTGTTATGATGTTTGTTTCCTAATAGATTATGGTTTCATTAGATATTCCTTGACTATCGTGTAACCCTGGGTTTTGGTAGTACGAGTGGTTTGGAACTCGCTTGCTCTATTATTATATTATCTAGTCAATATGGGATCCATCGGGTACTAAGGAAGAGTGGTTATTCGTCCCTAGTATAGGAACTAATCGGTCTCCGCACATTATCACTCAATGTACTTAAAAAGCACAAGAACTCTTTTAGAGAGGGTTAATAATCTGCATAGTTTATTAGATCAGTTTTGGGAATAGTTGGGATTAATCACTGCAACCTGGATAACCTACCTCCTATACGATTTGGACTGATTCGGAATCGCAAGGAGTATAGGATAGATTAAATATACCTATTCAAGTCTATCGACCTTAGAAACCATTAATGAAACCATAATTTGACATTGCACAGGAAAATGTTTTCATAACAGTAGTAATGAAGTAACTAGGTTAGCACGTTTTCTCCTTTGATATCTTCAACACTTTTAATTTTTAGTATTTTATTTTATTGTTATTTAATTTAATTCAATTCAAAACCATTTTCAAAACGTGACATTTAAAATTAAAACTAATTACAACTTAGATCTTGGGACGACCTTGGATTTACCATTATATACTACCCACGATCGGGTTCTCTAACCGTTAGTGTGTTTGTAAGGTGAAACGAGTTTTATAAATTTAAAACTTGGTAAATAAATATTTAAAAGAAAATACGCATCAATTAGCTTAGAATAATCTAATTAGTGTAATTTAATTCAGTTTATAATTAATTTAATTGTGTGAATTAATTGTCTGTTTAAATTCTCGCATTATTTAATTGTTTTCTAAGTATCCTATACTGATAGATCAATAGATGCGCCGTATCCACCAGTTGGATACGACATATCGACCTTTCCACTGAGAACAACGTATTGATCTCTACAGTCTAAACAACGTATCTGTTCTTCAAAACAATACGGCGTATTCTGTATAATCAATACGGCGTACTGACCTTCATCAGACCATACGGTGTATTCAAATTAAATGAATACGGCGTATTGATCATCTAATACAGTAGCAGAACTCCTAGTCAAAGATGCACAAGTTAGATACCTGAGTGTGGAATCCAGGCTGTCTGGTCGAGCTCGCTATGCGCGTATACTAATAGGTTTCACGAGTTGGCTAGGTTAGTTCCACATTTGGTGACTCAAAAGAGTAGGAAGATTGAGAGGTATGTATATGGCCTTGCTCCACATATCCGTGGGATAGTGGCAACAACAGAGCCAAAGACTATGTAAAGCTTGTGTAATATTCTTGTGCATCTCGACCCAAAATGAGCTATTAGAATGGATAAATTAAGAAAGGTTGAGAAACAATGAAAAATGTGGAAGGAAGTTAGCGAAGAAAAGAATTAGGGATGATAATAAGAGGCCTCAGTCCTGGAAATTCTTTTGCTACGACCGCAAACCCTATAGGAAGAGAGAATACGGATGCTTGGCCTAAGTGTACCACCTGCAACTCCTACCATGCACCCGGAAGGCCTTGTCACACGTGTTTCAACTGTAACCGCCCAGGTCATCTTGCGAGGGATTGTAGAGTTGTGCCTAGGAATGTAAACCCGGTAAATGTAAGGAACCCAACACCTGCTCGAAAGGAGCATGCCACAATGTGGTAGTACTGACCATTTCACGCCCAGCGATGTCCTAGATTAAATAGAGCACAAGGACCGGGAGGAAACCGTCCAAACCCAGTTGTTGTTAATAACGGGGGTCAAGGTCGTGGAAACCAAAGGAACCAGGCTAGGGGTAAGGCATTCATGTTGGGAGCAGAGGAAGCTCTCCAGGATCCGAACATTGTGACGGGTACGTTTACTTTGAACAATCATTTTGCCACTATCTTATTTGAACTCTATGCAGACTATAGTTTTGTTTTCCTACTTTTATACCTCGTGAGGCATAGAACAGTGAATTAGTTTCAGATATGAGATTAAGATTGAGATAGCAGCGAGGCAGCTAGTAGATGATTGATAAGGTTATTATGGTTGCAACAGAAATCCGAGGGTCCAGTATTTGACATCGATTTTGATAACCAATTCGGGCATGGAGTTTTGATGTGATTAGAGGATGTATTGGTTGTCAAATCATAAGCTGAAAATAATTTGTCATGACAAGTAGTGAGGATACACTACTAAGATAGGGGGGCACGGTGCGCCTTAAATCTTAGGAGAATACGTAAAAAGAAAGCGAGACTTTTGATGAGTGCAAAGTAACGATAAGGAAACCAAGAGAATAGTTGTGTTGAGATTTTCCACGAGGTATTTCTAGATGATCTAATCAGATTGCCACTCTAACAAAACTCTCCGAGAATTGAGATTCCGATTTTAGTTAACCCCTAAGTTGTACCAGTTTGCAAAGTCTCCCTATCGTTAGCACCTCTGAATTGAGGAATTGTCAGTGACAACACAAGAACTCAGGACACACAGGTTTCCAATTCGACCAAGTCTCATCTCCACTTGTGGAGCACCGGTGTTTTCATGTGAATAAAGAAAGGATGATCTTTTAGATGTGCTGTAGACTTAGAGAATGAACAAATTGACTGCTTAAGAATCGTTATCCGCTTCCTAAGATTGATGATCTATTTGACCAACTACAAGGGTCATAGTTTTTCTTAAAAATAGATCTTAGGTCTGGATACCATCAGCTGAAGTGCAATGAGATGCATTTCCAAAGACAGCGTTTAAAACTTCGTTATGACAGTTGACTTCAATGTAATTCCCCTTTTGTTTGACTAACGCACCAACGGTAATTCATGGATTGATGAAACAAAGTTTGTAGCCTTATCTTGATAAGTTTGTGATAGTGTTTATAGACGATATCTTAATCTACTCTAAGTCTCAGGAGGAGCATGTAGAACACTTAAGATTGGTCTTGGAACTGCTCAAGAAGATGAAACTGTATGCTAAGTTTCTAAGTGTGAATTCTGGCTAAGAGATGTACAGTTTTTGGGGCATGTGATAAATGTAATGGAATCATCGAGTAGACCCGCGTAAGCATCGATAAGCTTTAGATTGAGAAGACCCCTTAAAACACCGTTTGAGTTCGTTCTTTCTTAGGATTGCTATATTATCGTAGGTTCATGGAGAACTCTTCTATAGAACGTAAGTCTCTTACTACATTACTTAGAAGTCTCATGCTTTCCTCTATCTTCAGTGATCAGTCTCCAAAGGTCGTCTATCAAGCTACTTACGCTAGTCGGTTTGTTTGATATAGTCGTAAAAAGAAAAGGATTGTGATGAAATGAGTGTAGAGGTTTCGTGGGATTGTGAAATGAAATGAGTGAGAGTTGATCAAAACGGTAAATTTTTATCGGAAATAAGTGGTGTGTTTTTATTGTAAGAAAGTAGAGTTGGGTGGTGAACACAGTCGCAATTGCGACAACTCATGCAAAATAGATACTAAAGATCTTCGGTTCATAAGTTTTATACAAGATTTCCTACCACTAAAGAAAGATCTACGACTTCTAAGTGAGTCTATTGCCGACTAAGGCTACTCAGTTCCAGCCTACCACTAACTAAGGCTACCTAGTTTAGTGAAGTACATCAAGCCTACTATGCTAGTCTATCCTACCTCTCAAAACGATCCATCCTCCTCTAAAGTGTAGCTACTTGCTCTCTCAATCCCTGCATCTCACGCTGATCCGTAGTGTGCTGCATCCTCAATGCTTGTATCTCCCTCTGGTCCTCATACATAGCCTACCACAGAGCTGCCCTCTATGCATCTGTCCATCCTTCCCAGGCCTTTAAGGCCAAAACTAGTTGCCATAAGGCACCAAATATGATAGTAGCCTGCTCCTGCCCTCGCTCCAAGCTCCCAAGCTTGAAATGCTATGAGTGAATCTCGCCTCTAGCCGCTGCTGACCTATCGTATAACTCAGTAATATCCCGACCTATACCCTCAAGAAGTGTAGGTAACAATGCATCTAAATGCCGAGTGTGGTCCTGAAGTATGCTATCATGATGCTCAAGTTGTGCTTCTACCTCTATGAACTCATCCTTATCTACTGCTATGGTGGCTGCTAGGGTGGTCATTGGTGAAGCTACATGTGATGGTAGAGTCAGGGATGCTGGTGAAACATGTAAGGAACCAGATGACCACTTAGGTTATGCGGAGGTCTGAACTGGTGCACAGGATCTAGGGTCGATCTCGATGTCTAGATAAATAGTACCGTCCTCAGGGTCAACCCATGTAGGATGAGTAGGTATCCTAGGCATCCATTTGCTCTCTGCTGGTCGGGTACTGACCTAGAAATCTATCCTACCTCAAATGTACTGGGCACAGGGTCCTTTGCTAACTCTAAGGCACGACGTCTAGATGCCCCGTATCCTAAGCCTAGAGGCTCATCCATAGTTATATCCTTAACCGGGAATGTCTGCTGCTGCTGCTCAGATGCAACCTCCTCTCCCTCTGAGTTGAGACCCTCGTCCTCAAGCTCCTTGCTCCCTCATCCAACACCCTCAGCCTCCAACTCATCATCCTTGGTCTTAGTATCTAATATCGAATTAGAAGTACCCCGATACCTCTTTCGTATAGGAAGGGAAGGAGATGATGTTGGTGATGGTGATGAAGAAGGGGTCTAATAAGAAGATCTATACTTCTTACAGAAAGATAATGGTGATAAGGATGCCGCCTCAGTCACTCTGGCAGAGATGCCAGGTGACAGGATGGGCAGAGTACGCACGGCCATACGTGCATTACTATAGTAATAGAAAGCTCTAGAAGGTGTAGGAGTGGGTGATGTCTAAGTGAGTAGATGATCAAGAGATAGTGGTGAAGTGGAATCTGATGGTGAAGCGGTCCTAGTCTCAGGTGCCTCTATGGGCTTTGACTCCTCATCTGAGTGTGGAAGCTGGAGTGTAGTTAGGTGATAAGGGTGTTGTCCTAGGGAATAGTGGCTGGGTCTCCTCAGTTTCAATAGGATCTTTAAGGGATTCAGACTCAGTGTCTGTAGCAACAGGTGTGTAAGTCTGCCTAACTAACATATAGGGGTCATCATGAAAGGGAGTAATCACTGGGGAATCTCTAACTTTGTTAGTAGGTGTGATAGTCTCTGGGACAGTATGGGCTGATGGGGAAAACATGACATGTGATAATGTAACCTTTGCCCTTTTTGTGTTTTGACTATTTCATTTTAGTCCTTTGACTATTTGACGTTTGTCAGTTTATTCAGATTTTGTACCGTGTTGACGGTGGTGATTTTGTTAAGAATTGTGGTAATTTATAGTTTTTTGTGAATAATATTCTTTTTAGAGGTTATTATTATGTTATTTGTATTCCGGGTGGTTTGACCTGTGAATTTTAAGAAATGTTGAAAAAACGAGTCCTGACACGTTTGTTAATGTCCAAATGAGTTTTGAAGGGTTTAAAGTGTAAATATGTCAAGTAAATACTCTAATTTATTGGAAAAGTATTTTTAAGATAAATAAAAATGCTAAGTAACTTTGGGGAATAATTTACGGTTGAGTTTTACGAGCTTTTAAGTGATCCCGGCATGAAAAGAAAGACTCGAGACCCTATAGGATCCCATGGCCGGTCAAGAGAGTCAAGAGGGACAAAGAGGCATGATTTTAGCCACTTTGTCTAGAAATTGTACATTTATATTCCCACCACTAGATCATTCCCATTCATTTCATTTCAAAGAGAAAATAAACACACACATAAGAAGTGTGTGTGTTCGTACGTCACCCAAAAAAACCACCAACAAACACCATAAATTTTCAACTTTAATCAAGAACGAGAATACTACGGGTTGATTCGAGTATTTGGGTATTCAGTTTAAACAATGTTTGGGTTGTTCGGTTCTTGTGCGTCGAAATCTATACTTTTTAGAAAGATTTTTCTTGTAAGTTTCTAATTTTTAAATTGTATATGTCTTGTTTTGGGTTTATATTGTCGATGCATAGATGTTTAGTTGTACAAGTTGATTGTCACCACCCGACAGGGCCTGACGGAATACGTTGTCGAGGGGCGAGGACGTCATTGAACTCAATGCCGAACACAAAGCAATAAAGAACGACCACTAATCATGGACGTGTGAAATATAGTTGTGTGCGTTGTGGTGGTCTTTGGTTTGGGACACCAGTTAAGGGCAGGAATACTATGTGGCATGATATGATATGCCCTACTTTATTAGCATCGGTGTCATGAGCTTAGCGTAACAGTAAATACTTTTTATGTGATGTTGTATCTGTTATAGTAGTCGCATGCGTTTTGAAATCTTGTGGTCCACTCTTGTATTAACTTAAACCTATGAATTCACCAACATTATGTTGACGTTTTAAACATGTTTTCTCAGGTGCTTAGCTTGGCTTGATTCTTGATGCTAAATGGAGTCTATGTGCTATGTGACTTCGCCAATTTCAAGACTTATCTATTTATATACTCGTTGTCATTATCAAACTTTGTTATGCTTCCGCTACATTTAACTCTCTTATGACTGGTTGTAAAACTTAAATTTATTTTCTTTATGCAACGAGTACAACTATTTTTCAAACGTCCATGATTAGTGGTCGTTCTTTATTGCTTTGTGTTCGGATTGTTATGACGTCACGCCCTCGGACACGTATTCCGTCCAGGCCCCGTCTGGGGGTGTGACAGATTGGTAATCAGAGCCAAGGTTATAGAGAACCAGGTAGTTATACTAGGTCTGGTCTATAACCAGTATGTGATCCTATGTGCCTCTATCTGTGCTTACATGTTGTCTATCCTTGCTATACATATATATAAGATTTCTATATATACTTGAGACTATTATATATTGCCATATTTACCTTGCCATTCATTTCATCGTTTCTTTATGCCTTGCATGGTTTCATATAAAGGAGATTTATATAAACTTTTGCTTGTGCAGATCATGGCAGCTTCAGCTATTGCTATTTCTTCTGATTCTTCGGATGAGAGTGTTGGATCACCGCCCTCTTGAGTTATTCTTTTTGGTGATATTCCTACTGTTATTCCTTCTACTTCTGTGGTTGCTCCAGAGACTTCTACTACTGCTCCTGTTATTTCATCTGCTACTCCTGTGGTTGAGACGACTCTTGTCGCTTCACCTACTGGATTGTGTGGCTTGATTCCCTATTCGGATTCCAATTCTGATTCACCAGATGAGATGTCTTCATCAGAGCATATTTCCCTGCTACCAGCTATTTCACCATTCTTATGCACCGATTCTTCTAAGGCTCCTGATTCTTCTGATGGACCACCATCGTAGGACCCTTATGTTGCTACCGTTGCTCGTTGGAGGAGCAGGGTATCAGCACATCCATCATCATCATCTGAGTTTTCTATTGCTCCTGTTACTGCCCCGCCTGGGATTCGTCGATGGTCAGCGATTCTTATCCGACCCGAGGAGGCTATTCCTTTTGGTCGACCTTACCGCACCCATCTTAATGGGTCGCATAAGTTGTTGACTGCGAGGAAGAGAGTTGGACCTTTACCAGCTCGCATATTAGCATGGTGGTGTGTATCACCTCGTTCTTCAGACCACCACCCATCTTCTTCTAGTTCATCTTCGGATTCTTTGCCAGTTTATTCTTCGGGTTTGGATGCACCAAATCAGGCTCATTCTAGATCTTCGACTAGAGATGTATCACCTAGATTGGATTACCCTCCGAGGAGAGCACCATGATGTAGTGAGGCATTTCGTCGTTAGTGTGCTGCTCCATTATCTACTTTATATCCACCGACTACATCAGAGTCATCATCAGGAGATTCATTAGAGAGACCCCTGCATTCATCTTCACATTCTGCTGGACCATCTCACAAGAGATGTAGATCCCCAGTTGATTCTGTACCATAATCTACCCCAGTTAGGGGATCATTAGCTCCTACCCGTGTTGATCTCTTACCACCTCATAAGAGGTTTAGAGATTTATATTCGTTTGAGGCTAGCATAGAGGAGGATACCAAGATTGATCCTATAGAGACTGAGGTTGATATGGAGTTGGGTATTAGTGATGGAGATGATGTTAAAGGTCATGTTAAGATTGACCCTAGGGATGTCAGGGATGACATAGAGGAGTATGAGGCTGACACCAGTGCTGGAGACACGGTTGAGGTATGTATCGACCCGATGTCGGCACCAATAGTTGAGGAGGAGATTGTAGAGCCAGCTGGAGAGGATTCTTCTGATTTGTCTGGCACTAGGGATAGCATTGTTAGGTCATTAGAGGATATGCCGATTGACTTGGATGATGTTGTGCGTGACTTTTACCATCACATGTTTGAGGTTCGTATTGATAGGATTATCGGGATTGAGACTGTTTAGAGACGGTTAGAGGCTGACCAGTTGATAGCTAGGGGACAAAGAGTTAGTATGATCGAGAGGATTGACAGCTTGAGGTTGGAGAACCTCAAGGTTCGTGCTATTTTAGATATCGAGAGGGATCGTATGAACAGTCTTCGTCTTCGCATGTCTCTTTCACAGGAGGAGTTTAGTCAGGTTCGTAGGGATCGCGATGATACTCGGGGGAGACTTAGGAGGGGTTGGAGTCGTGTGTTGAGAGACGTTTGGGTTTTCGCCCTTAGACTAGTAGTACCATGATCATGTAGGACACTAGACTGATGGTTAGGTCCTATGATGTTAGCAGTAGAAATAATTATGGATCATGTACCTATTTTATGGATTTTCGGTTTAAACGAATTATTCTTTTTATTCACGAAATGAAAAGCCTTGTTTTGACTACTCTCGCTTATTTATCTATATTTTAAATAATCGTTCTGGCAATCGTGTTGTAATTATATTTTTATATTTCATAGCATGTATTAAATTATCGTTATTCAATAATCGTGTATTCGTTTCAAAATCTCACCATGGGTTGTGTCTTGTGATGTTATGACAAGACTAACACTCGTTTCCGGGATGACCCCTGCACGCAATTGAAAGACATGACAACAACGAGTGGACGCATCTACATAGAGGCATGCCCGGATAATCCGAGATCTTGAACTCGGGAATGGGAATGACAATGGAGGAGGAGATGGTAATGGAAATGGTAATGGAAATGGTAATGGAAATGGAAACAATAGAGGCGACAACATGACGGTAATGAGAACCGTAATGTGAATGGAAGAGGCGATAGGCCCTGATATCATGAATGTACTTTACTAGAAGATTTCATGAAATGTCAACCACTGAGTTTTAAAGGAACAGAAGGTGTGGTTGGTTTGATAAGATGGAGTGAAAAGATGGAAACTGTGTTTCACATCAGCAACTATCCAGAGAGATATCAAGTGAACTATTGGTATGTGCTTAATTATACATACCATTTTCCATTAAAACTGGACTTAAATGACAAAAAACGTACCAAAAATACATTGTATTTGTATGTTTTGCATTTGTATTGTGCAGGTAACGGATATCTAAGAAAAGGACAAAAAACGAAGCCAAAACGACAAAACCGAGCACGAGAACGGAAAGAGCGTGAAAGAAAAGTCAAATCGAAGCCAAAAGTCAAAAAGTCAAAGTCAACCCCGACAAAGTCAAAGTCAAAGGCGGAGCCGATATCGAAGAAATGTTAAATGGGCCAACCCGTACCCATCTAATGGGCCGGGTCAGCCCATTTAAACATATTGAAGACTTAAAGACTTATAAAAAGCCCAAGTCCTTTTTATTATAGCCGACCCAATACACTAGCCCAAACCATAACCATTTACCCCCTTATAACAAACCCGTTAACCCCCAACACCTTAACGCTGTTAGTCACAAGGACCTTCTATGAAATACCACATACCACCTTGGAGAACACTGTTTATCTCCCACACACAAAGAGTGTGTGTCCTTTCCTCACACCAGACAAAACACTATTCCCCTTTCTTCTCCACTTTGTCGACCAACACCTTATCCCACCACACAAACCAACAAATGACACCTTGGCAATCCCTTGCAAGCTCATTC
>BQNB010158893.1:0-14975 GCA_026074375.1 Tanacetum coccineum | reverse complement strand
GAAATCGATTAAATTATTGATTGAAACCCTTAATCGAAGTATTTATGAAAATACCCTCAACAACATTAACATTTATTTGGCAGTATTAAGTTATGCCTAACAGCATTAACTTTCAACCAGCAGTAGTAAGTGACCCAGCAGTAGTAACTCAATAGTAAGTTATGCCTAGCAGCATTAACTTACAACCAGCTGTAGTAAGTTTTACCTAGCAACATTAACTTTGAGTCACCAGCATTAACTCCAATTCCATTCTAAACAGCTTTTCCATCATCAATTTAACACTTTTCATTGCTTATCCTGCAAAATGTTAGTCTAAAAACCAAGAAAACACAATCCATAACAATTTTCACAATTATCGCAGTATTAATTATACCTAGCAGTATTAAGTATAACTAACAGTTGTAACTCAGCAGCATTAAGTATAACCAGCAGTACTAATTATACTTAACAGCAAAAACTTTTAACGACATGAATAACAGTACTAATTCATACAAAACTCTACAAAAACATAAAGAGATAAAAGACTTTAAAGATTTATCATTCCAATATTAACAATCAAATATTGAAATCTACTTACATCAAAAGCTTTTGTAAGCAAATCTGCAACATTCTTGTCAGTATGGATTTAGACCATTTGAATCAATTTCTTTTCATTGCAATCTCTAATAAAATGATGTCTGATCTCTATATGCTTTGTTTTTGAATGAAAAACGGGATTTTTAATTATGCAAATAGTACTGTTATTGTCAATAAAGATCTTGGTATGCATAAAATTATACCCATAATCAAGTAGTTGATTATGAATCCAAAGCACTTATCCACAACAACTTGAAGCAGCCACATACTCAGCTTCTGTTGTGGAATTTGCAACCACTGTCTGTTTCTTGCACTGCCATGATATTAATCTATATCTAAGGAATTGACAACCTCTAGTTGTAGACTTCCTATCCAAGCTTGCTCCAGCATAATCACTAACAATGTATGCTACCAAATCAAAAGGAGAATCTTTTGGATACCAAAGGCTCAATTTTGGTTGACATTTTAAGTACCTAAAAATCCTTTTCACAGCATGAAGATGTAAAACTTTTGGATTTACTTGGTATCAAGCACATGCACACACTACAAACATGATGTCAGGTCTTGAAGAGGTAAGATAAATCAATGAACCAATCATTGACCTATACATATGAACATCCACTTCTTCACCATCTTCATCCTTGAGCAGAGGCTTTTGAGTTTGCATTGGTGTGCTTGTAGTCTTGACTTCTGTAAATCTAAATTTCTTCAAAATTTCTTTCACATATTTATCTTGACTAATAAATATGCCATCCTTCTTCTGTTTCACTCATAATCCCAAGAAGAATGTAAGTTCTCCCATAGAAGTCATCTGAAAATTCTCATATGTCAACTTCTCAAATGCAATGTATAGCTCCTTCTTTGTTGAACCAAAGATGATATCATCAACATAAACTTGGACCAGTAAAATATCACCTTTATGCCTTTTGATGAATAAGGTATTGTCAATTTTCCCTCTTTGAAACCCATTGTCCAACAAATATGTTGACAAGATTTCATACCAAGCTCTAGGAGCTTAATGTAGTCTATACAATGCTTTTTCAACCTTATATACTCTATCAGGAAAGTCTAGATCTTCAAATCCTGGTGGTTGACATACATACACCTCTTCTTCAACCTTCCCATATCAAAGATCATAGTGTAGCATAGCAGGTTCAAATGGAAGCCAAATGACAGATCATATAAGAGAGCCAAAATAAAAGGCTCAGAGAAAATGTAGCAATTCACATAAGAAATCAAAGATAGAGAAGAATATGTCATGAGAAACCTTAACGATAAGGTCAAGAATATTCTTTACCTTTTCCGAAGCAAAGCCGATAATCAAAGAAAAAAACCCCCCCCCCACACCTGAAACAAATATCACTCCTCTTTCTGGACCGAACCTAAAGACAATGATGGAATTTCGAATTACAAACCATTCATTTAAGTTATACTTTCTATTTTTAGTAACTTTCCATTTTTAGTAACTTTTCATTTTTAGTATCTTTCCAAAATTAGTAATATTTATCATTTGAGATTCTATTAAGTATTTGAAATAGCTTAGGGACTTAACATGTCAATCCTACAAGTTTAGGGTTAAATATGACAGCTTTCTATATTTTAGGGTTTAATATACAAAATCAATAATTTTCAAGGTTAAAAGTGTAAATATCAAAGTTTCATATTTAATTCAGATTATACCTTTCATTTTATGTATTTACAAGTCAAACCCTTAATTTACCGCAATATACATATTTAGCCCTTTTGTTTATTAATTATGATTGAACATAATCTTTACTTATGCCATATTTACAAAACATGCCCTTATAGATTCTATATGACAAAATCAGACTTATACATTAAATAGTTAACCAAACCTTATACTATTTCTGAATTTACTATTTCAGTCCCTCTATTTTAATAATTAAGTTCTAATGACTCTTACATATGCAATTAACCATTTTAATCCAAAATAATATCAATATGACATTTGATACCCCCCAAATTATTTTATAAAGAATATATTAAATATAATAAGATGTCTAAAACAGACCCCATAGTTTCAGAAATTACAAAACAAGTCCTTATACTTTTAAAATCATAATCGGCTAACAAATAAATCACTAAAACCCTAATTAAATTTTTACCCAAACATTTCCCAATTTTTATACAATCATTAGCATTAATAGAACCTGGAAAAATTATTAAAACCCTAACCCTAATTTTATTTCTTTCCTTTTCCCTTTTATTCGAAATCGGTAAACAAAGAAAAACCTCAAATAAATATTTCGAATCTTTTATAAATTTTTCCAACAATTGATCTGAGTTATATATGATATAAAAAACCTTAGAAAAATATAAAATCAATTTTACAAGTCTTATTAATGCCGATTTCATAATTAGCTAAAAATTAGGGTTTTGAACATGTTTTAATTTATAAGATCAATATAACATGCATGAATATTTTTCCTATGTATTTTATGAATTATAATGATGCAAAATGAGGTACAAAAATACATATGCTGATCCTTGGTGATTTTTCGAATTATTTAACCCGGTTGTGATTTTCGAACCCAAAACAAATACCACAATCGAACCAAGCCTTAAACAATCTTTCCAATATTTTTCCCACAATCCTTGACCTTCAAAACACCTTAGAAAATTCGTCCTAGCCTTTGGAAAATTTTTCTGTGAACAATAGGCAATACATTTCTCTTGTTATTAAAGATTTGTCTTTGCCACTAGTCTCATCCTCTAGTAGCTAGAATGAAAACCAATGTAAACTATTTGTAATCATCGGTAACAAACTAGGCAATACATTGTCTTCTAGGCTTTTTACACATGTTGGACAATATAAGTCCATATGCATCAAAAGTAAACGAAGCTTGATTGGTTCTCTATTTTGGACTTACAAGAGGCTCTGTGTTGCTTTCCCTTTTGACAAGCAAACACAGGTTTGATCCTTTTCCAAAAAGTTTTAGAAGGGTAAACCTTCTTACAAGATTTTCTTAACAATTTTATTCATGGTTTTAAAATTTAAGTGACCTAGCTTCTGTGCCAAAGTTTAGTTTTCATCGATGTGGCTTTTGTAAAAAAGCTGGTTAACCTCTTTTAGGGAACTATGTTCTTTAAATCAACACTATACATATTTATTCTTCTAGGAACTCTAGGTAAACTTGACTTTCATCAGATTAGATAAAACAATACATTCATTGTATTAAAAAAGAAACACTATTCTTATTATCACACCACATTTGTATGGACATTAAATAAGATTACACATTTAAACTTTTCTTACAAAATACACCACATTTTCAAAATCTAGATTTACAGTTTTAATGGTACCTTTTCATGAGATTTTTCCCTCCTTTGGGGTTCTTCCAAAAGCAAACATATCCTCCATCTATCATTCTTCATAGCTATAAGATAGGACATGTTCCATGATCATGTTGCCATTGAGCATCTTCTATCAATCACTCCTTGATCCTGTAAATCTATTATTGATTGCCCTGCACATTAGATAGGAAAATCAATTTCTTTTGGGAGACCCAAGTAGCTATCACTGGTCTTGGATCAAGCCTTGTGCATCAATATAATCAAACCTTTTTAGGGTGATTGATGCACTGTTGTGTTTAGAAACATGGTCTAAAAAACTTTCTTTGGTTTCCAAACCCAACAAGCTGAGGCCTTAACAACATTAAAATTATTTCCCTTAACAACATTAACTACTGCTTTTGGCCTAGCAGTATTAAATTTTTTACCCCTAACAGTATTAACCCTTTGATTAATATTACTGTTTTTAAATGTTGTGTTCTTATGAATGGGCCTCTTAACAGTTGAATGTGCTATTTTAGAAAGATATGACATTGGTCTAGCAGCATTCACTGTTGTTTTTGAGGTGAGAGCATTAACTTGTTGCAGTTTTGTTATTAACAATACTGTTGTTTTGAAATATTTTTTTAGGCGGTATTAATTGATACTAAACTGGACTTCATTAGTTACTGCTTTGGAACAAGTTACTTTTAGCACAGGGGTGAGTCTTTTTAGCAAAGTTTTGATGATTCACCCTTTGAGCATTGTTCCAAACAGGTTTTACCATCCTTTGATTTTGAAACTGTTTTTGATGGTAATTGCAATCAACCTGCAAATGATCAAAGCTTCCACACACATAACAGGCCTTATTAAACATCTCAAAATTGCTTCCTAGTTTTTGAGACATCATATTGTTCCAATTTCTTTGATTGCCTCTTGGATTTGCCGGTTGTCTTTGCCTATGTTGCTCCAAGGGTGTTTAACAGTTTTCCTAGCAGTTTTTTTCTGTTGTTTAGATTTGACAAACTCTTTCTTAACAATACTAGGCCTAACTGTTTTCTTTTCAGTTTTAGGATGAGACACATCCTCTTCATCATCATCTGATACCCATTCTTTAATACTTGAGGCTCATCTACTTCTAACTACCATAATCACCTCTTAGTGTTGATCATGAATACACCTTGTTTTGATGATTGAGTCTTTTGAATTTATCTTATAGGTGAAATCATGTCACAAATGTTGCACGATGAACTTCAACAAACTATTGCATACTCACCAAAACTTTCTAATGAAAACTCTACACCACCAAATATTGTTGAAACACTCACAAATCTAGAGTCACGTGGAATTCATGAAGGACGTGGTGTTCTTCCATACTATTACACGTATAATAATTTAAAAACCAAACTCAATGATATGGGTCTTTATCATATATACCCAATATCGATGGAATCCATTTGTCTAGATTTGTCTTGAATTCTACTCTATGTCAACCTTATTCAAATAAGGATCTTCATTTTTCATTCAATTTTGGTTTAAGGAATATTCGCAAAATCCTTGGGATTTTCCTCATTCTAAGACATTGTTCTCACTCATTTGATAGCTCTTTTGTCTCGTTAAGAAAAAATCGAGAACCCCAAGGGCCTTTGATTTATGCTTAAACACACATCATTTTTACCCCGTAAAACACGTTAAAATGGACTAATAACCATAAAATATGAGTAATTATAATGTAAATATGTTTGGTGTGTGTTATTATGTCTTGCAGGTACAAATGATTGAAAACAAAGCAAAAACAATGATTTTTGGACGAGTTTCGACAATGTTTTTCATGTTTTTTCAAGATTCAAAACAAAGTCGTAAAAAGCTACCGAATACTCCATTAGATAACAACACGAAATTATGAATCTATCGATATGTTCCTTCTCAATATTGAAAAACCTTCCTAAATCTCTTTTATTGAACGATAAGTTCTATTTTGACCCTTGTTAACAAATGACTTCGGACCCAAGTCTAATTGCCCTTTTTGATATAATTGCATACTTTATAACTAAGGCTATGCCCTCTATGCGTAGTTGTTTTGGATCTGGTTGATTAAGCGCTATAAGTGAGGTCTCGAGTTCGAATTCTCGGCCTAGCTATGGCTGAGTATTACTCTCAATTGCCACGTGGCCTTACTCAAGTTGGTGCCACGTGGCAACACCCGAGCCCGACCGGATATCCAACCCGACACGACCCGTTCCAGACCTAACCAGGACCCAGTTCAACTTGACCCGTTGACTTAGTCAATGGTCAAGGTGACCGTGACCAAGCACAATGGCAGCTGACGCCGCAAGTAGGTCCACTTGTTGATGTGGCTGTTGACGGGCTGCACTCTGCAATGACGTAAAAAGTGGGTCAGTTGACACGTTGCGGTGACTGGCCAATCAGAAGCTTTCACGTGGCAGTCTGACATGTTTGATAATTGCAGGTACGAGCTACTGTAGCGTACGAGGTTCGATTGGTACAAGGTTCAGGCTAATCATTGGTACGAGGAATGGAGCCAATGGGAGGCTGACACGTGTCGAATACGCGTCAGAGCTCTAGGTTTGGTATGAGGTATTGTAGCAATACGAGGTTGTTGGATCTAAGGTTCTATAATGCACATGGCGGCAGACATCTAGAGTGCCGGAAAGGAAATATTTAAACCTTCCAAACGCTGTCAGGAAGGGCATTTCCCTAGCATTATTAAATTAAGAGGGTTTTTGTCAAGGGGTGGAAATGACAACTTACCCCTGAGCTTGGTGGGCTTTATATACTCCTCCATTTCCAGCCAAATGATGTGTTAGATTTTTTAGAGGTATTTTTAACCTAGTAATGTAGGTTCTTGTAACTAGTGGAGGTTTTAGTAAAAGTTATTTAAAGTTTTTTCTCTTAGCTTATTCTTGGATCTTGCGTATTTTAATGAGATGAGGTTTTGGATATCAATTGAGCTTATTCTTTTTGGTTATCCTTAGTTTTCTTTTTTTTCTATTTAGCTTATTTTTGAATAACTTATCATGCTTATTGTTCTCATTGTCTTATTCGCACCCAATCAAATAAGCTCCTTTTAGCTTATTTGATTTGATTTAAGCTTATATAATCGAATAAGCTTAGCTTATTTTCGATTTCTTTTGGTATCTTATTTTTGAATAAGCTTTGGTAATTTTACACATGTTGAGATTTTTAGGTTTTACAAGAACACCTAGGTTTCGGGTGGATTTAGATTTAAAGTTTTCATCTTTAAATAGCTTATTGTTTTCGTTTAGCTTATTTTTGCTTTTTAGATTATTTAATTAGATATAAATCCTTAATTAAACCCGATTTCTGTTCACTTTTTAGAGTAGAACACCTAGGTTTCAGGTGGATTTAGATCTAAAGTTTTCATTTTTATTAGCTTATTGTCTTTAGAATAACATCTAGCTTATTTCGTCTTAATAGCTTATTGTTATATTGTGCACTTTAACTTTGATTGTTTTAATGTTGATGAAATCGATCCAACACTTAGGCGAGGAGCTTATGGGTCTGATAAGCTTATTTTACAACTAAAGTTTTAAGCTTTTTAAGATTTTATTTAGCTAATTAGTGAATAAATCTCAAAACTTTACTAGCTAATTAGTTATTTAGAAACTTATAAAGTTATAAACTTTAGTTTTAATTAAGTTTATAAGATTGAGTGGTTTAAATTTGTCTCCATTTTCTTCAATCGGGTTCTTCTTTCTTTTCCTTTTCTCTCATTAGTAGTTGTAGTTTATTATTTAGTTTAAAAATGTTTATGCTTGTTATATTGATTGTTATTGCTAGCTTAATTAGTATGCTTAGTGGGTAGTTATTTATGTTTATTAAGTGATTGTAATTAGTGAAATAAGTGTGGATTTAAAAATGGATTATTGATTAATAGTTTTCGGACTATTTAGATTTCTTATTTGATTATTTCGAAGGACAAAATCCGGAGAAATAACCAAACATCAAATCTAGTTATTAATACCTTTATAAGAAATTATTTTCAAAATAAACCAACGTTGTGGGAAAATAATCTTTTTACGCTTAGTAATTCATCATTAAAAACTTTATTTCTCACTTAAGGATCCTTTCTATCACTTAGCAAGCATATTCGTCTTATATATCTTTTTTATCATTTAGCTTAATCGATTATGTTTATTTATGCTAGCTTAGTTATGATAATTTGTGAGTAGTTTTATTATGCTAGCTTAGTTATGATAATTGGTGAGTAGTTTTATCATTTAGCTTAATCGATTAATAATTTTAGATTATTTAGATTAGTGTTTTGGTTATTCGAACAGGCAAAAGCCGTAAGAGTAATTAGGCATTAATCTAGTAATTAATATCTTGATAGAAAATTATTTTCAAAATAAACCAATGTTGTGAGAAAATAATTATTTAGACGTTTGTTGATTCATCGATGAGAAACTTACTTACACACTTTAGGATCCGAACACCTCACTTGACAAGCATATCCATTTTATATATATCTTAGATCTATTTGCTTTGCTTATTATTATTTAGTATTAATTTAGTTTATTATTTTAGTTAGTATAAATACCAAAACCAAAACAAAAAGATAATCAAGCATCAAAGGAAAAACATTAACGTAAATCTCAAACTCAATTCTCGCCGTAGATACGACATCTGGAAGATTGATTATTACTTTTTCTAAAGTAATCTTAACATCTAAACGGTAAATACTATATATATTACTTCGACACGCTTTTGACGTTTATCAAAATGGCGTCGTTGCCGGGGAGAGTTGTATGATTTTTACGTGGTGTTTCAAGTTAGTGCCTTGAAGATCCTTTCTTCAGAAAGTTTATTTTCATACTTATTAAAGATATAAAAATCCAAAAATATTTTACATTTCTACTTCTTTTTTTTTATACATATAAAAAGTTTCAAAATATTCTCCTTTATCTTCTTATTTCATTTAATTCTTGTCATGTTTACCCTCTTATCCGTTTGAATCTTCGACATGTCTTCGTATAACCATTTTGTTTGCAGCGTGGTTCTGGAGGCCTTAAATGGTGGAAATTGTCCTAGTTGTAGCAGTGTAGGATCCGTTAAATGAGTTTGTCTATGACCCAAATCCTTAATCTTATAATGAAATATCTAACTTCTTCAACCAACCTTCACAACACCAATACGAGACAAACTCGTGTGAGTTTTGTGGAGGCAACCCTTACCCGGGTTTTGATTGTCAAACAGGGAATATGTGACAACCGTGACTTGAGCAGGTTAGTCAAACCGTTAGAGTTGACTAAAGTATTTATATATGTTACAATTGTGTGCTTATGTGATTTTATATGAGTATTTGATAATCAATCTATGATGCGTGTTCATCTATTAGTGATTGAGTTATGGTTTTTGTAGCTATTTCATTTCATTCACATTTTGTGACAATGGAAATGGTAGCATGATTTTATGCGTTATCGTGTAATTTGGTGAATAATTGTAATATGAGTGTTAAGTGTATATAATGTATTCCTAGGAATGAATTAAGTCTAGTATTTAAATTAGTTAAGCATTGGTCTTTCTAAATTAGGAAAGTAATTTATGAAATGAATGATTTAGTCATTTCATTTCGTTTGTGATGATGATTTCGGAAGTATAATGATTTTCATTATTTTATCGTTGGTAAAATTAATGAAGTGTGAATCGTTAATTTCGAGTTGAAAATTTAATTAGAATGTTGAGGTTTGATAATTTATTTATGAGGTAATTAATAAAAAAATAACTTGGAAAGAATAGTATTATGTAATATAAGTGTTTTTATTTAAAGTTTAGTGTATTTATTTAATAAGGGTTTTAAGTAAATATGTATGTAATAAATATACTTTTTATAAAAACATAGCAGAAAAACATAATATATATATATATATATATATATATATATATATATATATATATATATATATATATAATTAAGGGGTGTTTGTGGGCCGGTTATTAGATAAAAAAAAGAAAAACCAATTTGAGTGTAATTAAAAAACTAGGTATTATAAATACAAAATCAAGGAAAACCCTAAAATACTTTTTCTCTCCCTCTCTATTTTGTTCGGCCAAAACCCCAAGGAAGAAATTTTTATTTATTTATTTACAAGAATCAATGTGGTGATTCACAGTGTAATCGGGTGAAAGGTTAGGTATATCTAGTCAAAGTTCATGTTTAATCTTTCTTATATTAGTCAACTTTAATTGAAAATAAATTAGGTTTCATAAATTTTCCTGTAAATTAAAGATATAAAACATATGAGGTGTTCGGGAATAGATTATTAGAGAGCATTTGGTGTAAACGGTTTAGATTAGAACGCGTTAATTTGAAAGTTAGGGTTTGGCAGAATTTTAGGTCATGTGATTGAATGATATCTCAATGATAAAAACAGTTTGGGAAGAAATCTTGTGCCTAAATTAAAGTTCAGTGAGTCTAGTTTTCAAAAAGTCCAGCCCCGAAAGGTTTTGAGGTAGGAAAGTTAGACAAATAATTTTTACAAAAAAGTTGTCGAAACAGTGAATTCGGGTCAGATTTGGGTCTGATTTTGGGGAGTAAAACCCCTACCTAGAAGTTGATTCATGTCTTGAAAAAAATCAGAGATCATATTTTATGTGTCTATTAACTCCAGCTCAAAGCACAAGTCCTAAAACATTGTCTAAGTATTTTTTTTTAAATCAAACTTTTTGGTATGCGTTTGAATCGGAATTTGAGTACTTTGTGATGTTGATTTTTTATAAAATAGTTAGGCTCAATATTATTTTTTCTAAAAAATCACAGTAGTTAATAACCCATTGGGGAAGGTAGGTCATGAAGTAGGGAAAAAATTGAAAGATTAAATTATATTATTTGTAGTCATAAAGTGACTACAAAATTCTGCCGAAAAGCTGGAAAACTTGAATAAATGAATTAAGAATATTAGGGTAAATGAGATATGGGAAGTGTGGTAAAGGGTGTATAATCATAATATGAACATAGAAGTCCATCAATTGATTGTTACATCGTCTTGGGCATTTAGCCTAATCGCGTGTAACACTGTTTTATTTATGTTTAGTTGATTTCAAGCAATTCGTGAAGTAGTTGTGCATCAGGTGAGTTTCATAGTCCTATTTATTCTTTTTTATTGGGATGGAAATGATGCAAAATATGTTTGAAATGTTTTATCGCTGTGATTATGTGTTTTAAATTGCGCTTGGACATTACATGACTATTATATGACTATGTGATTTGTGATCTTGATTTGGGATCGGATGACTACGCCTACTCAGTGGGATCGGATGAGTACGCCTACTTAGTGGGATCGGATGAGTACGCCTACTCAGTAGGATCCGAATGGGTAACGCTACCTAAATGTAGATATGTTGTGTGTACATTCTTGTAGCTTGGTTGCTTATAGTGCCAGCTATTCTAAGCCCGAATGTGTTGGTTATGGTACCATAGGATCGGATAGGTATGCCTACCCAGTGTGTGAATGTGTTGATTTAATTTTGTTGCATGCTAGCATAGGTTCATGATAGTTCATTATTGTACAGTCTGGTTTTGTTAATCACAGTGAAAATGAGTTTAGTTGTGTGTCTAAAACTTATGACTCTCACCAACATTATTGTTGACGTTTTAAGCATCATTTTTAAGTGAGCATCTTGAGGAAAGTGAAGTTAAGAAGATTGGCTAGTGAGACCATAGGCTTGCATGCGGAGTTATCTCCTAGTTTTCATTTCGTACTTGTTTTGAATTGATTCTTTGAATGTTTTAGGTTTTGGAATATTTTGTTTATGTCTTTGTATTAGAATGACTCTTTTACTATAATACAAGACCCCTTTTTTCTTGTGTTTCGTATTGTCAAGACAGCATTGTGTCCATTGTTAGCTTAGATTATGCATTGTAGTTTATCTCTATTGTTGACAATAAAACCAATTCATTGTGTTGTGATGATACCCATACGTTACGCCTACGTTTTTCCGTCTTGGCGGGTGTGACAAATTGGTATCAATCCAATGTTAATAGAGAAGTATGAGGTTTACCTACTATAACCTAGGAGTCCTTCATATAGCTGCATAATAGGATCTATATGTTTAGCTATCTAGGCGTTTTATTTTCTTGCTTTTCTCTAAGTTTTATTTTAACCTACGAGCTACTCGATACTAGATGCATCAAGATAGGATCCAATTGAGGAGGATCATGTCGAGGAACCGAAGGAGAAAGCGTAGTTAGAAGAGTCGGAGGAGTAGGCCGACTTAGATCTCTTGTCGGATGCTTGTAGCAGGCCTGGACCGCCGCGAGTCGGTGACGTCTTGCGAAAGCAAAGTCAAACCCAAGGGTGGCCTAGCATGAGTTTATATCATCTTTTACCTCGACACGTTGTTATCGATAATTTCTTTCGGATATTACGTATTTTTGGGTGTTTCGAGACCGTCGTTTTCTTTCTGTCGTTTTCAATTTTATTTTTATATAAATTAATATTGCTTGGATGTAGCATCGTTTCTGTGTTATATTGGAGTCGTTCAAGATGTGCAATGTGGTATATTTGCATATATGTGTGTTATCATTGAGATGTGTAGTCTTGAAAGAAAGTACACATGTGAAAGGATGCACTTATAATTATAGGTGGCCAACATAATTATAAACGCATCACACACGTAGACTTATGACCATGATTGCATTGATCGGTGTTTGCTTGTTAGATGGTAGTGTAATATGTTGCATTATGTGCTGTTGTATTATGAATAGTTATGAAGTTAGTAAGTTTCCCTTCTATCTATCACTTGCGGATACCCTAGATACCTGTTATTACTATTATTACGATTATTGAGTTTGTTCGTCTGCACAATTATTTGCTCATATATATAACCCTTATTTTAGCATTCCTTGTCCGTACCATGTCGGTATGGATGATTCCAACCTTTTCTATTCGCGTCTTGATGAATAATGGATTTCGGATCGGTCTAATGGATAATGGTACGTTTCCCTTGGTTCATTTTGTTGTATAGATTACACGTATGAAATGTATCAAAATTTTCTTTTAAGCACTAATTGTTCCTAACATAGTATGCGGATCCTAATCCGTTCTTCATATATCCTTTGGTTTCGTAACATGATGCCTGCATGTTAGTACCGACCTTTTCAATGGGTTGATTCTTTTGATCATAAGTACGGATGAGTCTTTACGTTCTTCTTTTGGTTCGTAATGTCTTGGTATAAATTTCTCTTGTGCATGATGGTTTCACTGTTATTCTGACTATATGGTTCCTTGTACTACCTTTCGCTTTCAAACAATAGAATTGTGTTAGAGACTTTATGGTATTTTACAGTCCCTATTGGTATTACGATGTCCTTTGTTTGAGTAATATATTTATATTGATGTCGAGTTATGAAAATCCTTTTGAAGTATATCTTGATTGTGTTTGGGAAAAACTATTTTTGAAATGATCTTATGAATACGTTATGACATCGATTTTATGTGAATGTCTCCTTATGAAAAATATTTTTACAATAATTTTTATAAAACAATATGATACAGGCTGACTGTCAATACTATGTTCAAAGTGATATTTATAAATTAGATATGTTTGAAATGGTCTTTAAAAATAAGATATGAAACAATTTTTTTTAATGGTTAATAAATTTTATTATTATTATGAAAAGTATATTTAAAATGATTCATAATGGTAAGATGCGATACTCCGTTAAATAAGTGTCTCTAATTTTTTTTATGACAACCATGTTTAAAATGAATTTTATAAAGATTATATTTAAGACGATTTTTTGTATATATTTAAAATGATTTTTATATTTAAAACGACTTTCTTTATTATTTTAAAATGATTTTTATAAAAATAGTATTTAGTTGGTTCTTCGCGTAAAAGTCGATATTGGTATAAAGAATTATATCATTTCGGTTATATCAATCTTGATACGTATCATTATTCGATATGTGTTCCTTTTCTCTTGGTACTCTTTGTTGACTCTTTTGTTTGCGTTTCCTATCGATATAGATATTCTATCCTTTCTTTTAAGGATTCTTATGACATTTGATCCGCATCTATTTGCATATGTAAAATTCCCTTTGATGTTTTTCTTCAATTTGTTCGATATTCGGTTGCTACCCCTTTTCGGTATTTTGTAACCCTTAGAAGTCATTGATATACGTTTTATCCGACCAAGTCACTCTCCGTGGGGAGCACCTGTGTTGTTCATAAGAAGGATGGTTCATTTCGAATGTGCATAGACTATCGAGAGTTGCACAAGCTAACCACCAAGAATCTCCTCAGGATCGACGACTTGTTAGACCAGTTACAAGTTTCACGTTATTTCTCTAAGATAGATATTCGTTCCGGTTACCATCAGTTAAGAGTACATGGAGAAGATATTCTTAAGACGGCATTTAGGACGCGATATGGACACTTTGAGTTTACGGTTATGCCATTTGGGTTAACCAATGCACCAGCGGTTTTCATGGACTTGAAGAACCAGGTGTGCAAGTCGTATCTAGACAAGTTTTTCATTTTGTTTATCAATGATATCTTGATCTACTCGAAGTCTAAGGAGGATCACGAGGTTCATTTGAAGTTGGTGTTGGAGCTGCTGAAGAAGGAAAAGTTGTTTGCCTAGTTTTCCAAGTATGAACTCTGGCTACAAGAAGTGCGTTTCTCAAACACGTGGTTAACAACAATGATATTTACATGGACTCTAGTAAGATAGAAGCAATGAAGAATTAAAAAGTACCTAAGACGCCATCCGAGATATGATCATTCTTAGGATTGGTAGGTTACTATCGACGTTTCATCGCGAATTCTTTTAAGGTTGCTAAACCCCTTGCTTCACTAACGCAGAAGATTCAAAAGTATGAGTGGGCCAAGGAACAAGAGGAAGCTTTTCATACATTGAAGAAAAATTTATGTGATGCACCAATATTGTCATTGCCTGATGGATCCAAAGAGTTGTAGTTTACTGTGACACGTCGAATCAAGGATTAGGTTGTGTACTCATGTAATGAGGCAAGGTAGAGAACACGACAGTAGAAATGCTGCGTAGCCTGGACCAATTAATGGAAAGGAAGGAGGGTAGAGGTATGTATTTATTATGGGTT
>BQNB010158892.1:0-14975 GCA_026074375.1 Tanacetum coccineum | reverse complement strand
TGATTATTACTTGTAAATGGTGATTCAATGGTTGGAAACACCTTAGAATATCTTAGAATGGATGTGTATAGGAGTGTATACGTTATATAAAATTTTGTATGGATTGTGTTGGGTCCTTGTTTCTTGTCGTGAGATGGTAGAGAGCAAAAGAGGGAGTTTTATGATTTTGCTACCAAGTGTTTATTCATGTATGTGTTATCCTTGCTAGTTACTTGTACATATAATAAGTCTTGGTCAAGGAAAGTAGTAATAGTATTCAACAAGACATAATCCATGTCTTAAGGAAAGTTGTTGGTCAAGGAAACAAAGATAGGCTAGGTTTTAATTGCAAGAGTTGTATCATTGACCAAAGTGTGTAAGATTTGAATTTTCCCATCATACATATACATGTATGCCATATGTTTTGATAAGGGAGGGAGTATATGCTTTTATTTTTATCTTAACTAACTTACATGAATAAAATGATACTAGTTACAACTTGTATAAATTACATAAAGATGTGTTTACTTGCAATTACTTGCATATTGTTTCATTTCTAGTGTACAAAGTGTAAATAACATTTACTTGGCTAAAGTTTAATAAAACTTTAGGTATTGGGTATAATCGTGGGTATTTGTTGAAGCGTTAATAAATTTACGTGCTTCCGGTTATGCTTAAGCGTACATTTATCGCGAAACGTATTTAACCTACGTAACCAATAAAATAAATGAACAACGACCATAATTATTATCAAAATAATTATATAACACATGATTGATGTAAACGTTTGATGGTTTAATGCCCGTTTACATTAAACGATAATATTTGGCGTACGCGATTTAACCTAACGTTTATGATTTAAAGTAAACACGTACAATACAAAAGGTACATTGTGGATTTGTTGACGTCGTCAATGACTTGAAAACACAGGGTGTTATACCGCCCTCCAAAATAGCTTCTAAACCAGCCCGTGAATCAAATTTAAAGAAAAAGAAGCCTTTGGTATTCATCATAATCCTTTTCAGCCCATGTTTCGCCTAGTTGTTTCTTGCATAATATTCAACAACCGGAAACGCCATTCTCTTTCCAATAAAGTAACCATATGAAGTGTATTCAAACCGTGTACTAACCTTTTCGACAACTTTACGGGGAATAAAGATGTTAACACCATCAAATACAGGATCAACCACCAAAAGAATGAAAGTTAGAATTAGCTGTTGGTTGGTCTTTATCACTTGCACCCGCAGCTTCAGCATAGGATGTTGACTTGGTATTAATGTACACAGACTAAACAATAAGGTCACTAGGTGAAGCCTTACTAGACAGACTATCATCACCAATTGGGGCACTCTATTACATATTTAAAACTGTATCCACCTATTACAAATAATATCAATAATCCCACTGCATATTTCCTTAGTCATCGTTGACCAAAAAGCATATTTACCCACTTTAAGATCTTTAGTAAATTCATCAATTTCCTTGAGAGAATTAAGGGGCACACCAAATAAAGCAGCAACATCATCGATACTATATATTAGACCATCATTAGGCAGATTTAAAGCACTTTGAGTCTCAATTAAATCACACATAGCACCTAAGGCTTCAATGACTACCTTACGCTTATCATTAGTCATCCCAAATAGTAACTCCTCATGTTTACCAGCATCAATATCCTTTATAAACACTTCCAAGTCACCAACCGTTGTAAAAGAAACTCCAAAAATAGCAGCAACATCAACATTAGACTGATGTGGAAGCAAAGGAGCAGTAAGGGAGACCAAAGGTGATTGAGTCAGACCCTCTTCATTAATGTTACTTGGAATAGGACCAACATCAGAGTTTACGTTCAATGGGACTTTCTTAGACATAAAACTTCCAGCCATTCTCGATATACTAATACCATCTCCGTCTTGCAAACCTAGAAACTCAACATGCGACGTTGAGAGACTCGAAGAGGGTACTTTGGTGTGATCATGAGTAGCACTCGGATCAGAATGCAAACCAAAAGCCTCACCCATAGGATCGACACCATTACCAGCCCTATTAAAACAGTTATCATGAACAGGTATCCTAAGCCCTTTAATACCCAACATTCCTCGACTAACTGTATTAATGGATGGATATTCTTTCCTTAACGCAGCCAATCTATGATCCTTACCATGAACCCCAACTGAGACCTCAACAACAGCAGGTCCCTCAATCTCAAAACTAGGGTTACGAAAAACCCTGGTAGCATTCATGTTTTGCGATACATTAGCATTACCATCAGCGGCATTCCAAAGCTGCATACGAGCAGCAACCTCCTCAATGTTTAACTCCCTAACAAAACCCTCTTCAACATTTAAACCACCCAAGCTCTCCATGAAACCCTAATCGAACCAGATTCAAGCCAGCATTCAAGCCAGCAAATAATCAAAACCAGAAAAACAAGAACTTATACGCCTAAGATCAAAACGAGAATACCCTAACACAAGGCTAGGGCACGCAATAAATACCAACAGATCAGCCGACTTCCATAATGAGGATCATAATAATACTAAGAAAAGGAAATTCGATACCCTAAAAACACTAAGAAGCGATTATACAAAACCTAAATAAAACCGACTCCAATCTAAAAACAACCTCAAAAATACAGAGTAAAATCAAAGTTAGGCACACAAAATCAAAGATTAACCACAATGCTGTTTGATGATGACACTGAAAGGATTTTCATTCGTCACTATGAGTACTAAAGAGTATCACTTTGAATGTTATGGAAATTATCACGAGGATAATGTGTAGGACTCTTGTACAACTTGTGTTTTTGATGATGAACAACAGATTATATATGGAAGATTATGTCCTAGTGAGATTTTGTTTGATCTCGTTGGCTCTAGACTCTATAAGTACACATTTGTTATTTGGTAATCGGAGGCTAGAGCGGACTACCACCTTTTCAATATCAACTATCTCGGAATGAGAAAGTGGATAGAAGCATGTTGATCTCCGTGAGAAATGAAATAGACTTCTTTTGAGAGAAGTCTGAGTAGCTAGGATGGGTTGTGCCTTGCATCACTGGGTCTATGATGACTTGTCTTCAATACCAGAATCATCATTGTGATTACGGATAGATTATGCATTGACCCTGTTTTTGCCTAAGATTATATGGAGGGCTTCTTTCCTTACACCCTTTATCCTTACATTTCTTTTTAGTTCTTTAACCCCTTCATTGTTAAACCAACGCGTCCTCATTACCACCGTGTTGGGTTTGTTTCGGTGATAACTCATGCCTTAGATAACTTTTTTTCCCATTCTCACTTTTACTCCTTTTTTCAATCATACCTAAGGACTTCTACTCTATCTAATGGAGACATGTTGGAGAAGATTATTTTTGGTATTTTTGAAAAAAAAATCGATTTTGTATTTTCCTTTTATATGTTTTATAATTTTATATTTTGCTTTTCTGATAGATATTTACAGTGGTGAAATGTTTTAGACACACAAAAGAAGATAAGAGAAAATGTGTCTAAAAACATTAAGACTTGGTTTTTAAAAAGCTCCCCCTAAAAAATTAATCCACTTATAAAGAATGATTCAAATTTTGAAAGTGTCATGCGGAGGGAGTGTTGAACACACAATTTTAAAAGATTTAAAAAAATCCTTTTGATAAATTCTTGAAAAATTATGTTCAACTAATTTGAAAAACTAAATGTTAGAAGACGTCTCTTCTAACGCTGAGGGTAAACGCACTTATGCGTATACTATCCTTTTCTTGAGCTTAAGATTTGAATGTCTTGTGAGAATAGCTCAAGACCGAGAAGATTGACCTTCTCATTGATAGGATAAGTTATCTGAACAGACAAACTTTCCTTTCTTTGAAGACCGGGTTATGTACTGATATATACATAAGCCATTCCTAGACGGACTTAAAGAACATCAAGTGGATGGATACATGTATTCTGCCTCTGGAGTCTCGTAAACCTGTCAAGAAAAGAAGTAGAATTCAGAAACCCTTTGCTTGTAGGTTCATGGGGGTTAGAAGCACTTGTATTATCTCACACAGATGTGTCAGACTCACTCTCGGTGTTACTGGATGCAGTTATTTTTTTACAAAGGTCAAAAATTCTTCCAGTTGGTAACCACCTAAGGCAAGTTCTTGGTTTGCTAGGCCTATATGACGCAAGTCTTTCTTCGGAACCTAACTTCTTTGATTTCTTAACATTTGGCTTATGCTTCTTTTGATTTGCACTATCTAAAACATTAACACGTTGGTTTTTCTTGCTAGAATTCATGTCGCTCACATAATTAAGTACACAGACATCATGATTAGCAGTAACTAAACATTGCTTACACATAGCACAAACAACTTCAGATTTATCATTCCGAATAGCAAGCTTAATGTTATTACATTCAGATGACACATGTTTCTAATTCTTAAAAAGCAGTAAATTTATATGGTGTTCTTCTACTTCAACTTCTTTATTCTTGATGCAACTACTCTTAGACGCAAAGGGGACCCTATCATTCTTAGGATTGATCCTATGTAGTGGTCTTTTGATCTTAGCAGTTTTTTAACTTCTGTAGGAGAAAAACCATTTATGTTAGAATTCACATCTTTCTTAGTGACGACATGAGGTTGTGAAACAGTAATCGGTTTTATCCTAACACTTGCTTTTACATGTTTGTTAGGCACAAAGTTGTCTACCCTAAAAGCCTTAAAAGGATGAATCCTAAAGATTCCTGGAGAAATCACTCTATCATTTTTCACAACTTTTGATTCATGGGTGTAAGGTGCCGAGTTGGAAGTGACTAGTTTTGACAAAGCATTCGTCTCACCCACCTTTGGAATAACATTAGATTTTAGAAGAGGAGTTACAGAATAAAGTTTTAATTTGGAAGAAGAAGGTGGTTTCTCCAAGATTGACTTCTTTGTAAACTTAGTATTCTGCATGTTCCTTGAGTGGTGTCCTTTTGTTCAAAAATCTTATCAAATAACTAGGCTCTTAACTTGGCATTTTCATAAATCGTATTATGTAATTTTTCTTGCAAAGAGTCAATTATGGATTTGGTTTGAGTTCGTGTCACATTGATAGAGTCAAACAGGTTCTTGTATGTGGTCTTAAGGTGCGGACTTTCTTTAGCATAATTTGAAACCTGAAACTCTAATTTTAAGTTCTTATCTTCTAGTTTCTGAGACAAAGGATCAAGGGTAACTGATACACATGGAGTATATTTACTTTTACCCTTGAGATCTCCTAACAGAGCTTACAACCGTTCGATCTTTTGTTGCATGTCTTTATAAGCTTTATTGTGGATCCCAACTCAAGATCTATTCTTTAGCTTATAAAGATTATGTTACTTTGAATAAATTCAAAACAACAATGATAGAAACTTTGTGAATACTAAAGAGTATGCAGAATCTACTCTTTAATACATAGAAGAAATATTAATGAAACAGTAAACTTGAATGAATAATGATATAACCAAAAAGCTTCAATATTAAATAATACGAGTACTCTGTCTAGTACTAGGGTTTACAACCTTGAAGCTATGTGCATGCAGAAGTATGAATATCTATATATGATAACCATAACCTAGGATCTCCTTTTATACACCAAGGAGTCCTTTACAAGATAACTACAAATCTTTGAAGATACTCAAGATCTTCTATAATTCTAATCATATACATATCTTTCTAACTTTATAAGATATACACTTTGAATAAGTCCATACATATCTCTTCACACGTCTTTATCTTCATGCAGTCATTATCTTCTTCTGGCAGTCTTAAGTCTTTAGCAGTATTAAGTTCTCTTCAGCAGTATTAAGTTAGTACTGGCAGTACTAACTTTTACACTAGCAGTACTAATCAGTTAGTATTAGTAGTTATAATCTGAGTAGTACAAACTTTTATTCTAGGCAGTATTAAGTGTAAAGACTTTTAATTCCCAACAATCCTCCCCTAAACTTATGATTTACCTTTAAATCATCAAGTTTCTTTGAATTAAAACTTTGGGCTCTGAGAGGATTCTTTCAAACACTTTAATGCCTTGGTCTGTTTGCTAGTATGAAGATTTTCTTTAAAATCTCATCGGTCATCTCTCAATGTTGATCCACTTGCAGCTTGTTAATCAACGTCAACATTAGATGTCCTCTTGTCATTGGATGATCTTTCTCAACTAGCATGAAAAATATCCAATTCTGTCTTTGTAGACACATGATGAACACCACATATATCATATAACCTCCATGTTAATGGATCATGCATATATCTCTGAAGTTCCAAAAGGTCATCAGTATCAGGTTCAAACAACCTCTTCAATTTAACCCATAACGCTCTTTCTTTGTCATCAGTAGGTTCTATTGAACTGAATCTTTCTCTAACCAAATCCCAAAGTTTCACTAGATCATCTCTGTCAAAATTCTTTAGCATATCTTCAAAGAATTGATATACCTCTGTATGATCACCCACTCTGATGATTTTCCAGTATTTTCTTGAATCTTCAGTGTAAACCTCCCAGTCAATGATTGGGTATTTGGTTTGTAGGGCTTCAACATTCATCCCTTCTTCTGGAACTATGATTATTAACTGTTGTAGTTGTTCTTGAGACAGTTCATCTGATTCTTTATCTTTTGATTCTTCAGCTGGTTCTGATCCTTCTCCTATCTTTTGTCTCTTTGAACTTTCTTCACCAAGTTCTTCTTCTGCACTTCTCTTTGAACTTCCAGCTACAACTTTAGGAACTGTATCATCACTCTCCATTGGAGTAAAAGTATTTACCCTCTTCACTGTTGCTTCAAATAGAACTTTGATTTCATCAAAAGAGTATCCTCTCAACTGCTGTAGTGTATGACTTCCCATATGCTTGATATAGTTACACATATAAGACCTTTGTTGAGCCTGTGTGAGAGGTCTGTTCCTCCTTTGTTGAGCTCTTTGTTGGGCAAATTGTCTCTTTCTTTCATTTATAAGCTCTACAAGCAATTTTGCTTTGTCAGCTTCAGAGTATCCTTCTCTTTCTTGTGCTTGTAACCTGTGAGCTAGCTCTTCATCAGCTTCAATTTGAGCTTGCATGTTATCCCATTCTTCAGGTTTGAAAGTACTTGCTTCTTTATGAACACTGGCAATCCTTTGCCTCTCTTCTTCATCAAATTGTTCTTGTAATCTTTGAGCTTCTTCAAACCCAAGCCTTTCTTGTTCTTGCTGTATTTTAGTCTTGGTCTGTGTAGGCTCAGATTCCTCTACTATAGCTTTACCCTTGTCTTTTCTCTTTGCTGCACTCCTTTTGATGTATACTAAACTTTCAGCAGCACTATTAACTTCTGCACCAGCAATACTAACTGGTACATTAGCAGTACTAATATCTGGCTCAGTAGTATAAACCTCTTCAGGAGCAGTAAACTCAAAATTAGGTTCTAAATCATAGTCTTACCTCCCTTGAGTCTGTGCATCATGATGAATCATCTGTTGTACCAAGGAAATATCAGGGTCTTCATCAATTTTAGCAATTTTCCTCCCCTGATTGAAAGAGTCCTCTTCCTCATCATCAGATACAACAAATTGAGCTCTTCTTCTAACTTTGCTTGACTTGATAGTTTTCTCCAAAGTCTTGACCTTTTTGATAAGTTTGGTAAAAGCAGCACGTTAGGTTTTCTTTGTCTGCTTCAAGTCATTCTCTAAAACTACAACTCTGTCTAACAATTTTGTAACCAATTCCATCAATATATTAGGTTGAATTCTACCCTCATTACTTCCAAGTGTGTGAACTCTTGGAAGAGGTAAATCATAGGGCATGGTAGGGGTATTATGTATGTTACCACCGCCCCGTCCTGCTTCTAAGCCAAAGACAGTAGTGGCGGCCCCTCTATGTCTGTCATCCACACCTGTGGATGCAGCCTCATCTGCTACATGGGTCTGAGTAGGAGAACCAGGTTGAGGAACCTCAGTTTCCTGTCTGATAAAATCCTTAAGTGTTGGTGAATGATGTGGTTATGAGGTTGATGGAGCAACTGTGGGTGTGTGATGGGACTCAACTAGGATTGTTGATCCTTCACCCTATAAATATCTGACCCTGAACAATCATTGTTTGAAACAATAGAGTGTCCACCCCTGCAAGGCCAGCCACCAACCACTCACGCACCTCAAAAAACCCCAACTGTCTGATCATCCCATACACCCACTGGCTACCCCATCACGCATGACCCCACACACAAAATCCTCCCCCCAACCAAACAAACACCCAACCCTACACCACAACACGGACCCCTAAATCCTGCTACATGCGGTCCCTGAGGTATGAGACGAATCACTAGGCCCGAGGAACACTGACGTGTTACTGCCTTCGTTGTATATAAATCCCCTAAGTGTTGGTGAATGTTGTGGTTGTGAGCTTGATGGAGAATGTTGATGTGTGATGGGGACTCAACTGGATTGTGATCTTCACCCTATAATATCTGAAACTGTAAAAGCATTGTTTGAATCAAATGGATTGTCACCCTAGTATATACCTTTGAAGCCCTCTTTCATATTGCTAAAATAGTTTGTGGAGGTTAGGGAAGGAGCAAGATAGGGTTTCTTTTGGTGAGGTAAGAATAGAAGCAATAATAGAAGAAAGAGATAATAGTAGTTTAGAAGCAGTAATAAGTGTCTTCTTTTGCTTTTAGTTCAAAAAGATTTGTATAAATCTTGCGATACATAAAAATTAGCTTACTTTCTAGGTTTTTTCACCATGCCTTTAAAATTCAATTTGGAAAAAATTAAAGATTCTATTTGTGGCCACCCAAACAAATAGATAGCTGGTGTTGCTATATTGCTTACTAACTTATTCCCAAGCCAGTTTTCTTATAACTTAAACAGTAAAGGTTGGTGATGGAATCAAACTTTCCATTGAGGGGAGGAGAAATGTCCCTTTTTGAAAAGTTAATTTTTCAGAATAGGACATCATACACCTATTTAGAGAGTTGCTTAAAAATCTTTGTAGTGGGAAAATCACTAATACCATTAGAATCTTTTAACTTGAGATGTCTTCTAATAGATGCTTCAGAAACAATCTTGAATTTCCCATCTATTGTAGCAGTGATTTCCATGTCTCCATTCTCAAGTGTTGAGTGCAGAGTATGCGGTTTGCCAAAATACTTTCTATGCGAGAAACTTTTGATAGTGGGATTTTCATGAGAGCATAACTTAATGTGAATGCTATTGAGAAAATCCACTATCTGATGAAAACCTTCACTTCCTTCAGACTTTTGTAAGTAAGCAACCATGTTGTGCATGTCACAGAAATCTAAATTGGCCATTTGTTGAAGAGAAGTTTGATTAGGGTTCTGGGATATGTTTGTATATGAGAGTATGTGAGCTTGGAAAAGTTAATTGAGATTATATAAAGAGCGCTTAGGGTTTTGATTTTCGTATCTGAGAATAGAAAGCTTATGATTTATGAGAAGATAAAGACTTTCTCTCCATTTAGTCACAAACCTATAGGCTTAGTATTGGCGGAAAATTTTGCAACGGCTATATTTAATAAGGAAATTTGTTCGTGCCTCAAAATCGTACTAGACGGTCACCTACCAATACTAATTTTAGCCTAACAGTACTAACTTTAAGCCCAACCGTATTAACTTTACCCCCCAGCTGTATGAAGGATATGCTGACAGTATAACTTTATTATGGGCAGTGTTAAGTTTATGCATAGCAGTATCAACTCTAATTCTGTTCCAACAAGCATTGCCATCATAAATTTGGATTCTCACAATCTCTCTTTCTGTTTTTCAGCTCACTATATCTCTCTTTTCTTTTTCTCACCAATTCAGACAGTTTTGTACAATGTTCCATTTCATATTATTGTTCATATGTCCTCCCACTTCAAGTTGTGTTAATCTTGAGGAATGTTCATAAATATATTAGTTTCATATGTCCTCCCCACTTCCATTGTGTGTTAATTTGAGAAAAGGTGGATCATTGGAAATTTAGATGTAGTCTCAAACCTGGTTTGAGCATCTTCACCCCCCAATATGGTATCCTTGGCACCATAAGACACTTAACCTGAACTCGTTCTTAAGGATTGGCTCATTAATTGATGTCTATGGATTGGGTCTCTTATTGATGCTACCACTCGTCCGCTCTGCTCTAAGCTAGAAGCAGTAGTGGCAGCCCTTTCCATTCTGTCACCAATCTTATAGACAGCATCATCACCACACCTTTTCAGGGGGACCACTAGGACGATCGGTAGCTTGTGTCCTGACCTCTTTTGATTTGCCTAGGTGTTTGACACATCACACACCTTTGTTTGATGTTACATGTCCTTCCATTCATTCTTTGGACTGCTATTGGCATTTATTAGCCTCCCCTCACATTTCAACTACAAGATACTCAATATGCACATAGCCTGCAATTATTAGTCCAAACCAAGGAATACACAATTCAAAGTATTTTATTGTTTTACATATTAATTTTGGACTAACAGTTTTAATAGCTTTGTCTTACAGTATTAACTAGCCCAGTAGAGTACTAATTATAATTTGCAATACTAATTGACAAACTAAAAGTTACTTTTACGTACAACATTCATAAGACACAAGAGATTTAATAATTCCTAGAGTATTTAGCATTCCATACCTGCAGTACCGAGTTCTAAAACTTTTCTCCCAACATCTATGCTTTTGTAGTAAGTCTGCAAAATGGAAACCTGTGTGGTTTTAACCACTGGTATTAACTTTTTATATTGCAGTATCTTTTAAGATGATATCTATTCTAGTGTTTTGTTTTAGTATGTGAAACAGGATTCTTAACAATACATATAGTACTGTTATTGTCAATATTAATCATGGTGTGCATAAAATTATACCCATAATCCAGCATTTGATTCTGAATCCAGAGTACTTGCCCATAGCAACTAGCAGCAGCCACATATTCAGCTTCAGTAGAGGAGGTGGCAACCACAGTTTGCTTCTTGCACTGCCATGATATCAATCTGCACCCTAGGAACTGACAACCTCCTGTTGTTGATTTCCTATCTAAGCTTGCTCCAGCATAGTCACTATCAGAATATGCCACCAGATCAAAGGGAGAATTTCTAGGATACCAAAGGCCCAGTTTAGGTTGGCCTTTTAGATACCTAAAAATCCTTTTCACAGCATGTGAGTGTGAAACTTTAGGTGTAACTTAGAATCTGGCACATGCACATACTACAAACATAATGTCTGGTCTATATGATGTCAGATACATCAATGATCCAATCATTGATCTATAGAGATGAACATCAACATCATCACCATCTGAGTCCTTGAGCAAAGGCTTTTCTGTATCCATTGGGGTGCTAGCTGTCTTGACATCTGTGAAACCAAACTTCCTTAATATCTCAGCTACATATTTATCCTGACTAATAAATATCCCATCTTCTCTTTGCTTCACTTGCAAACCTAAGAAGAAATTAAGTTCTCCTATAAAGCTCATCTAAAACTTGTCATGCATCAGTTTTTCAAATTCAGTACACAACTCCTTGTTTATAGAGCCAAAGATAATGTCATCAACATAGACCCATACAAGCAAAATATCTCCTTTTTGCTTCTTGAAAAATAAGGTCTGATCTATCTTTCCTCTTTGAAACTCATTGTCCAATAAATACTTGGCCAAGGTTCCATACCAGGCTTTTGGAGCTTAATGCAAACCATACAATGCTTTCACCACATTGTAAACTTTGTTTGGATAGTCAGGATCTTCAAATCCTGGAGGTTGACACACATATACCTCCTTTTCAATTATACCATAAAGGAAAGCACTCTTCACATCCATCTGATATACCATGAAGCCCATAAAGGAATCATAAGCTAAGAACAGCCTTATTGCCTCAATTTTAGCCACAGGAGCAAAAACTTCATCATAATATATACCTTCTTCTTGAGTATATCCCTGGGCAACTAGCCTTGCTTTGTTCCTTGTTACTATGCCTCTCTCATCTTTCTTGTTCCTGAATATCCATTTTGTACCAATTTCTCTCTTACCTTTAGGCAAATCCACTAATATCCAAACCTTTTGAAGTTTAAACTGTAAAAGCTCCTCCTGCATTGCTTCTACCCAAGCTGGATCACTTAGAGCTTTGGCAATTCTTTTTTGTTCTTCCTGGGATAGGAAACAAGCAAACAGATAAGTATGAAGGTCTTCATGAGTTTTCCCTTCATAAACAACACTAATGAACCCATGTTTATTCGTATTCTTTGTCATTCCCCTTATTTGTACACCAAATTGTATATCACCAATCACATGATCAAGTGAATGATCTTTATGGATTCTTGTATTTGGAGTAGTAGGAACTTGATATGAGGTAGTAAGGTTGCTCATATCTATTTCTGTTTCATCACCAAATAAATCAGCATGCGTGGATTCAAGTGTAGCACTTCTTCCTAAAGAAAACATGTCAGATACATTTTGAGAGTGATTTGACCTTGTAGTAATAACTGTTGGACTAATAGTATTAATATTTAGACTACCAGTTTTAAAATTTGCACTAGTAGTATTAATACTTGGCCCAACAGTATTAATATTTTGAGTACTGCTCTCAGGTTGCTCTAGATCACTAAATCCACTTTCTTTACTTACACTTTCATCATCCTTCTTTTCTGCATTACTAGAAGGTTCTTGTTCATCATCACTAGAATTCTTTGAAGAAGAATCAAACATTGAACCATCTTTCCACAGTGGCATCACAATGTAGTCTTGGCTAAATTCAGTCTCCTTGCTAGTGTGACCTGCACCATTACTTTCTTCTGAACCTGCAAAATCATTAGAGTTTGTACCTGCAACAACTGGCACATAATTCATTGATTTTGTTAGACTATCAATATCAAACAGCCACTTTGGACCATCACCTGTAACAATAGGTTTATTCTCCAAGAACCTAATGTGCAAGTTTTCTTCTACTTTCCTGGTTCTAATGTTGTATACTCTAAAAGCCTTACTAGTCAATGAGTATCCAACAAAGAAACCATCATCAGATTTTCCATCAAACTTGCCAAGATGATCTAAGGTATTAAGGATGGTAACATGACACCCAAATGGTCTCATGAAGCTTAGAGCAGGAGTTCTACCTCTAAACAATTCATAAGGGGTCTTGTTATGAGGCTTAACTATAATTACCCTATTCTGCACATAGCAAGCAGTATTAACTGCTTCAGCCCAAAATGTAGTAGGTAACTTAGAGTCAGCTAACATGGTTCTAGCAGCCTCAATTAGTGTCCTATTTCTCCTTTCAGCAACACCATTTTGCTGAGGAGTTCTAGCTACACTAAATTCCCTCTTAATGCCTTTCTTTTCACAAAACTCATTCATAACTCTATTCTTAAACTCTGTCCCATTGTCACATCTGATTATTTTTACTTTCTTATCAACTAGATTTTCTATCTCAGTTATAAAGTTCTTAAGGATGCCACTAGTCTCATCCTTAGAGGCTAAAAAGAAAACCCAAGTGAATCTGCTATAATCATCAGTGACCACAAGATAATATTTCTTATTCATTAAGTTGCTCACAAAAGTTGGACCAAACAAGTCCATATGCAACATGAATAAAGGCTGAGTAATAGAGTTCTGGATCTTGGACTTACAAGAGGCTTTGTGTTGTTTTCCCTTAAGGCAAGCAACACAAGTTTGGTCATTTTCAAAACGTTTTGCAGGTAATCCCCTCACAAGATTATCCTTAACCAGTTTATTTATAGTTTTAAAGTTTATATGACCAAGCCTCCTATGCCATAGCATTGATTCATCAAGTGTGGCCTTTGCAACAAGACAGGTAAAGCTCTCTTTAGGAATAATATTTTTTATATCAACATTGTACATGTTGTTCTTTCTAGGAACTTTAAGTAAAACCTGACTTTCATCAGGTAACTTAAAATCAGGAGACAAAACAAAACATGCAGTGTCAGTAAAAAGAACACTGTTCTTTTTGTCACACATCTGTGAGACACTAAAAAGGTTAAACTGTAACTCCTTGACAAAGTACACATCCTCAAAATCAAGCTTACCAGTTTTAAGAGTTCCTTTATCAGTAATTCTTCCTCCTCTGGCTCCTTCCCCAAAGGTAACATATCCTACATCAAATTCCTTGAAGTCTATGAGATAGGACATATTGCCTGTCATGTGCCTAGAGCATCCACTATCAACATATCATTTATCTTCCTTTGTGGATGAACCTGCACATATAAATAAGGAAATTAGTTTCCTTTGGGGATCCAAGCCATCACTGACTTGGATCTGCCTCATGCATCAATATAATTTTGTCTCATGAAAGTAATTGATGTACTGTTAAGTTTGGTAGGTCTCCAAACCCAACATGCTGAGGCCTTAACAACATTAAACTAATTTGCCCTGACATCATTAACTACTGCTGAAGTTGGCCTAGTAGTATTAACTGCTTTTGGCTTAGCAGTATAAACTTTTTCCTTAGCAATATTAACTTTTTGGTTAAAGTTTTTGTTAGTTAATGTTGTTCTTGATTGATAGGGCCTCTTTACAGTTGATTGTGCTAATTTTGAAAAACATGACATTGGTCAAGCACTATAAACTGTAGTTTTGAGACGAGCAATATTAACAGGCCTAGCAGTATTAAGTGGTTTTAGGCCAGTTTTCATTAAAACTACACGGGGAGTTATGTTCCTGTGAGAGTTAGGGTAAACCTTTTTAGCATAATAGTTATAATTCACCCTTGTATAATTATTCCCATTTACCATCCCTTCTCTTTGATGGTTATTGCAGTGAGCCCGTACATGGTCAAAGCTTCTATAAACAAAACATGCTTTATTATACATCACAAAATCACCTCCTAGCTGTTGGGATTTAAGATTATTCCAGTTTCTTTGATTCCCCCTAGGTTTTTGTGATTTGTACATCTCTGCATACTTAACTGGTTTCCTAGCTATTTTTTCTTATTGTTTAACAGATTCTATCTGTAACACCCCCAAATTGGATCACAGCGGAATAAGGGTCCGGGGCGTGTTACTTTAATGATCAATAACACAAGATATAT
>BQNB010158891.1:0-10015 GCA_026074375.1 Tanacetum coccineum | reverse complement strand
CATCCCTCTAAGATAATGATCAATAACACTACTAGTATCTTCAAACACTTCAAAGTCACATTCATAAGTGGAATTACCACAAAGACCTTTAGACCTCTAACTCTCCTCACAAAATTGCAAATTTTCTTAGGATTTGATGGCTTTCTTCTTGATTCTAATCCCTTACTCATAATCTAATAATAATTTAGCCAAGACATCACATTAATTGGCGTTTCTAAATCTATGTAAGCTTGTCTTTTAAGGAAGTGACCAATCATGCATGAGATTTCTATGTTATTCAAGTTTCTTGTTCTTACCTTAGCACTAACCCAAAAAGGACAAGGATTTTTCAAAAGCCATTTGTGATACTCGAACTCTTCTCTAGTGGGGAAGGTGTCAAAGTATTATAAGTCATCCTCTTCTTTCTTAATTTCTTCCTCAATTTCATTATTCGAATCAACTAATGAATCAACACTACCATTATGTTCATACCATAAACCAGATTCCGTTTTTTCTTAAGGTAAAAGAGTTCATCCCTATTGACAAGGCTAGATGGATTTGCGCTCCCCATGTCGAAGAGATGAATAGTCAAATGGAAATTACAAAACAAACAAAAAAGAAAAGATAGACTATGAGAAATCTACACTAAAAAGAAATACAAAATCTCACTTGATAGGAATCTAGTGATTAGACCTAAGCTAGATAGAATCCGAAACCTAGACTATTCCCCGGTAGCGACGCCAAAGACTTGATGTGCGATGATTGCAAACCAAAGTTTTACAACCCTCCTAGGCATTGTACCTCATCGTTGTAGTATAGTATAGGCAAGACTCGGGGTGTTATTATCGTTCTCTAGGGGAATAGTTTGGGTAGACTCGAATAGTATGTCACTAAGATCTAGAGGTTGAGAGAGGATTATTTTTGTGTTTTTATGTAGAATGAAAGCAAGTAAAATATCGGGTTTGAACAGAAAAGTAAAAGTGATGGAAAACTATTATGGTTAAACAAATATGTTTACCTAATCAGGCACTACTCCCTAGTTGTCATCTCTAATTTTTTTACCCGTCACCCTCGTAATGGAATGTGTAAGTATCTAAATAATTAAACACCTAACTCGGAATATGCCCAAATGGCAAGGTAGTATGCAGACTATTGCGTGGGTATCATCTAACCTAGCTGCATTTCCCTAGACGTCTTCGCTATGCAATTAAGAAGCCAGTTTCCTAAATCCTAACATACACATCATTAACAAGAAGTAATAACAAAAGATAAACAACTAGGTTTCATGCAATCATAAGCACACATAAATTATATTTAGCCAAGCATGTTAATTGAAAGTGAAGAACAATTAATCAAACAATACATAGACATATCGAAAGATTAAAAGGAATAAGGAACTTCACTTCAATTAAACATGGAGTTATGGTTGCTATACAAGGGTTAGAAAACCCTAAAAATCCTCTAAAAATGCTGCTACAAAGTATAGGTTTGTTCCCCAAAGTTTTCCACACTACAACATAAAAAATAGGGTTTGTATATAAAAAGATTTAGTCGCGACGACGTCGCTTGTTAATTGCGACGTCGTCAACCCGTAGAATCTTCTTTGGGCTTCTCAAAGTCAGCTACTTTGACGTCGTCACAAAAGGTCTTGACGCCATCTCTTGAACACTTTGACGTCATCACAAGTAATTGTGACGCCGTCTCCACGAATTGTATGCCACATCTTAATCATCTTCGTGTAGAGTTTCAATCTTGTCCCGTTTCTCCCCAAATTGAGTCCAATTGTGAGAACCGTCTAACTCAGGTTAGTGACCGATAACATTTTAAAACGTCTTTGATTAAAATTATGCTTGTTAAGCTAGTTTATATTAGCCGGATCATGTTTTCGCTTTTGGTTCACTTTACTTAGGGCACCTTCACGTTATGAACGTACCATCGAGCTACGATTTTTTTAAATGTTAACTCATTATAAGTGATATGCTCAAGCTATTTTAAAATAGTTAGTGTCACCACAAAAAAAAATTAGTCTATTTTTACGTGTATACGTCTTTCCGGGTTTAACCATGTTTTTTTGCACCTACGCGTTTACGCGTTTACAATTTGGACTTAAGACGATTTAAGGTATAATTTACCCACTAAACTCAAGATAGTACAACTCCTAACACTCTCTAAAAGCATTAAAAAAGGATTAAAAAAATAATAATTAAAAAAAAGTATTATTCTTTCTTGTATTATGTATGCCACGAGTTATGTTAGGTTTCAACATAAACACCATATTGATAACTCGTGTCAACTCACAAATTCAGCATGATCCAGTGCGAGTCAAATAGCTTTTAGCACCATAAGAAATGACGAGGGCAAAATAATAAGTAAATATCGACTCATTCATCTCATTTCATCATTTTCAACTAGTGGTTGCCTACATAAACTATAATATACGTCCCTGTTCTCTTTATATCCTCTAAAAGAAAACAAAACCAAAAGAACAAACCAGAGACATTCATGCACTACTACGACGTTGCAATTCTTATGGTGAAGAAGTGAAGTTTAACAGCAGTTGGAAGCACGTCTCACAATCGTTCTTGCGCCACCATCCATCGAAAGAGAAGTTGTTTAAGAGTCAACTTTAGGAAGTGTCTTGGTGAAGGTCACAACTATTAGAGGTACAAATTCAGCCATAATTAACTTTTATAAAAATCATATGTTAGTAATTAGAGACTATATGATGATAAAAAAAGCTAAGACTAGAAATCACCTTACGTATAAGTCGATAAGTTACGGTTCGCGAAATTATAAAATTCTATAATGATGATCATGACTTTAAGTAACTATTAGGTATTATTAGGTAGTCTTAAATATACAGCATGGTTTGTAAATCTATTTTGGATTCTAAAATTTAACAAGAAACTAGAACTATGAACGTCTCATGGAGTCTTGAACAATTGTTTTTAGATAAACAGATAAACTGTTTAACTTTATGTCCATGTTCAGGTTCGGTTTTGAGTTGTCTTCGTATTTGGTTTTGGTTTTGATTCGCGAGAGGGTTATAGTTGTGACTCGGCATAGTTGGGTCATGGCTAGCTACTATGTACATCCGAATTTTTGGTTCGTAAGCCGCGGGATCGAGTTTGTGTTTTGGTTCGAGTTTCGGGTACATTTAAATTGTTATTTTTCGTTTCGTTTCGGTGTTTATACTCGCACATCACGACTCCAAATCACTCGTATTATTCGCGTGGAGCTAAGATATCCGTTGATATCTACTTAATATACGATTAGTAATGGCGTGTGAATTGATTGAAATACTGAGAACGGAGAACTAAGATAAAATAGTGAGAATGAATTAAAAATGAAATACTAGAATCAAGACGTATGACTTGCCATCTTCAAATGAACTAAATTTAAGAGTGAAAAGAATTGTTTACGTCATTTCCATGCATTCAAATGCATATTTTCATTTTTGATCCTTGGTTTATATAGGCAAATACTTTTAAAAACTATATAAATTTTAAGTAACATGTTAGGCCCCTGTCCATTTTTGCTTTTTAAAACTAGTCCAAAATAATAATCTAGTTATTTTATCTTTAACGTAATTATATTTATAAGTTGTATGTCTCAAATGTTATGATCAATTTAAGCATCTAAAAATATATTTTAAGATGGACATCAAACTTTAAATAGTACACTATTAACATCTAAGATATATTATATATTTTAAACGGGTGACCTAGCTAGTTTTTCGTTCTTCTGTCAGAGCATATCATTTAGATTTTAATAAATATGTTTACTTGTCATAGGTCTCGTCTAGTAAGGTTTCTGTGCGAAGGTTGCTTTTAGTGATACTGGTCAAGCCCGCATCTTGTACTCACTATTTATTTGTTAAGGTGAGTTTTCACAGCCCCCGTTTTACTGATTTACTTGTTTTGGGGTGGAAAGCATGATATGATTATTTAAACTAAATTGGTTGTATTTTTATGAATTATTAAACTAAATGAACTTTTGTTTCACCACTTATACAAATTGGTTTGTATGCTTATGTTTGATGCTTGAGTACTATTGCGAAAGGTCTCCTGAAACTACACTACTTATTAACTCATTTTGAGCCGTTGATATTTATAGATAGTGCTATTTAGGGGTAGAGTCATCCCCTCACTCCAACTAACGGGAGTTCATAGTATCACCATTCCATGCTTACGTTAGAGCATGTGACACATAGGGGCAAACTGTTCGGCTGTAAACGGCTTAAGTAGTGGCCTTATTGCATAAACACACACATATATACATAAATGACCATTTGTGGCAACCAATTATTTACTATCGTTTTGAAACTACTTGTGTACTAATACTTGTGAACTCACCAACTATGGTCATAGTTGACCCGTTTTATCATGCTTTTCAGGTAATCAGCAGTAAGTCATGATTTTGGATGCATTGCATGGATACACTTTTGTAAATATTGGGTTATGTTTAAAAGCAAATATTTTATCGTTGAGGACTAGTGTTTAAACGTGTTATAACTCGTGTTTTGAAACTTATTGTAATATATAATGTTTTCCTTTAAATCATGTTTGGTGTTGTCTATATCTTATGCGACGTACTATGAGCTGCTGCACCTCATGTTTTCGCTTTAGCGGGGTGTGGCAGACTTGGTATCAGCGCCAAAGGTTATAGAGAATGCCGGTTTTTCCTAACAAAAAACTAAACTATAACCAAAATAATATTTTTCATAAAACACCGAACATGATACTAGTTAACTAGACCGAGCAATTGCATCATTAATCCTCAATTTTACATAGCCTAATCAACTATGTCTAATTCAGGAAGGATCATGCAATGCTGGGAGTAGTTACCTTTGGATTATGTTTAACTCGAACTTTCACTTAAATCCCTGAAAAGCATAACTATGACGCATGTGCATTACATACTGTAGCCATTTATATTTCCTCTATAAGTAACCAAGTATGCCTTTATTTTTATCATGCTTCTGCCTTATCCTATTGTAGTACTAATGTGAGTATACTTTTATTTTGGTCACTTTCCAGTCACAGTATGTCACGCTCCTCATCTTCCCACACCGTTCACGATGCTAGTGAGTCGGGACACACCGCTAACCTTTCTAGGCAACCCATACAGGACTCCGAGGAGGATCCTTCAGAGGATGAAGTGAATAGTATTCATAGTCCTACACCTACACCGACATCAGTTCCATCTTCGCCAACCCGCCAATGTCCACCTTTTAGACAGACAACCCGAATGAGGGTTATTAGCCCGACAAGGGTAAACTTCAGATCACCACCACAGGAGACTCCTGCTCGAGAGGTGAGCCCCCATCCATCACTACCATCTACGTATCACATTGGTGGACCATCATCAACCGACCCATATGTCACCGCACTGGCGAGTGACAGGTATAGCTAGGAGAACCTTATGAACCACCCTAGACATCCCACAGGACCCAGACCAGATACTAGTAGGTACCCCCACATGGTTACTGGAGTGCCAGTGAGTCACAAGTCTGGTATGACACTTGAGGAGCTTAACAGGATGAAGTATTTGTGTGGAGAGGTTCGAGACTGCAGAATGTTGATACACGTATAACGATGTAAGTATAGAAAATTACCAAACTACCCTTTAGGACAAAGGAAGAAAGGAAAATTCTCACAATTATATATAATAATACGTATATATACCGGTAAGTGATTACCGGGTCGTATTCCTCGAAGATTTATGAAATTGAGACCACGTTTGTTGTTTGGACAATGATTTGAATTGGTTCAAAGTTGATTTATTTTCTAAAATCCTAAAAGTGACCAAATTAAAGGACAATTAAACCTAACTTTAATAACAGGTAATTAAACTTTAACTAAAAACGCAAAACGGGAACCCTAAATGGTGATTAGACACCCTAAATTTCCAAAATTAAACCTAAAATGAATTTTTCACTTTTAATAGACTCTAATTGACTAAAAAGTAAGTTTAAGAAAAACTAGAACAAAAAAGGAGTTGAATTGAGCTTAAAATTTTGAAAAACATGAACGGGAACGAATCCCGTTCTTTAAAAATTAAAATTTTGCAATTTTAACCCTACGAAAGCCAAACTAAATTTTCCTAGAAACTATATGATAAAAGAAAATTTTCTAAAAAAAATTATAATTTTTTGATTATTTTTCTATTTTTTATTAATTTTTAAGGTTTTTAATAAAAATAAATGTTTAAAAATAATAAACTAATTATAAAAATTCTGAAAAATTATAGAAAGTAGCTTGAACTAAGAGAAATCTAAGAAAAATAAGCTCGGGAGCACAGCTTATTGAATAAGCTACGAAATAAGCTAAAATAGCTTATTGAACAAAAGGGCCTAACATGTGTATAAAAATTAAATAAGGAAATATTCTAATGGATGAGCTATTGTAGCATGATGGTTACTATGTGTGTGGAGTGGGACGAGTGTGTGTGAGGCAAGGGGACACAAGTTCGAATCCTGCCTCTTGTTTTTTTATTTTATTTTATTTTATTTTAAAAAAGTTTAAAAACAAAGTTGTAGAAAAACTGAAAACTAACACTTTTAATAAAAGCAATTATTTTTGAAACTTAAGAAATAGCTGGAAAATAGCTAAAAAGTTGACAAAAAACACATAAACTAATTTGTCGGTAACCAAAGAATCACTTCACTTCATTAAGATTAACAAGAAAATAAGCTAGGAGGTGAGAGGATTTGTAGAGAGAGAAAGTAGTGAGAGAAAGGTTAATTTACTTGCAAGACCAATGTTTACAAATGAACCAACACCATTTTCCTTGATGGAAAATGATATATATACCCTACACAACTACATGGGGCGTGTGGGCTTTTACTTGGGCCGGGCTCGGGATTGACTTGGGCTTTAGCCCGATACACATACAATATTAGCTTACATTTACGAGCCCGTTTACCCTTCTAGCCTATTACAACGTATAATTAATTAAGTGACCGAGACCTAATATAATGAACGAACTTCCTTGTTCGACTCAATATTTTGAGGCTAACAATCTCCCCCGAAGTGAGTTCATTGTGACACTCCTTCGTGAGATCAATGAGATTGCTTTTGTCGTTAAGATCTTGTGGTCTTGGTCTCTGAATTCGTTGTAGGCTTGTTCCTTCATGCTTTGTGATCTTTGATCTTGAGCCTTTGTCATTGTCTTTCGACTTCGTCTTTATGTCCGAGATCTTTAAATCTTTTCCTTGCTTGTCTTGATCATCTTTGCCACCTTGCGATCTTGTGTCTTGACCAACATGCTCATACTTTGCATCATCTTGAAAGCTTGCTAACAATCTCCCTTGATAGACTTGATATCTTTGAAGGAAGATCTTGTATATCAGAGTTTGTGCGGAAGTCTTTGTCTTTAATTCTTGAGCTTTCATGATTCTTGAATCTTGATGCTTATAGTATGTCTTTGTAGTTTGAGCATGAGCATGTGGTAATGAATTCGACTCCAGCTGGAATGAGGCATCACCATCTCCATCTTTATGTATCCTGAAATAAAACAGTTAGCAATAAAGCGGGTGGACGAATATGGCTTTGTCATTCGTCCGGATTTGGTTAGATTAACCTCCGGTTCCGTAGGACCGTTTTACAGTATAAATACTGTACCTGTGATCAGGTAGATTCAAAGAATCTCCTTGACAGGGTTTCCAGCTCAAAGCGTAGGGATGCCGGTTCTGAGACTAGGCCTCCCATGCTTGAAAGGGGTAGTTATATACCATAGGCAAGTAGATTTAGACGATATATAAATCGAAAGAGGGAAAACTGAAAGTGGCTTAACAAAGCGCTTGATGAAGGTCCTTATCAGTTTGAGATGTTCATTCCTAACAATTCTATAGTTCTGAAATCGCAAACTGCTGAGGATTTACAAGGAGATGCGTTATTGCATTATGATGCTGAGATGGAGCTCATGAATATGATTCTTCTTTCTATTCCAAATGACATTTATAATTCTGTGGATGCTTGCACTTTGGCTAAGGACATATGGAAAAGAGTTGAACGTCTTATGAGGGGAACTATACAAAACAAAGTTGATAGAGAAACTCGTTTTACAAACAAATTTGATCAGTTTGTTGCTGAACTAGGAGAAGCACTTGTTTCTGTTTACAATCGTTTTGCTTAGTTAATGAACGATTTGGAAAGAAATGACATGCATTTTCCAATTGTTACTATTAACACAAAGTTTTTGAATAGCTTGCAACCAGAATGGTTGAAATATGTTACTCAAGTTCTTCTTGTTAAACGTTTGACAGTGGATACGTTTGATGATCTTTTTTATTACCTTCAGCAATTCGAGAAACTTGTTAATGTCTCAAGAGCAAAGAAGTTAGAAAAATCTCATGATCCTTTGGCTCTCGTAGCACACACGGGTTCATCTTCCAGAAATGCATCGTCTTATTATGTGACACATCCTACGTCTGTGGTTGATTGTGAAGATGAATACCAGCAGGATGATGTTCACACCAGGTAAATACCAGTAGAGGACACGACAAAATTTGGGTCATTATTGATAGAATGACTAAGTCCGCGCATTTCCTAGCGATTCGTAAGGACTACAAGATGAAGAAGCTAGCGAGAATATACATTAACGAGATAGTAGCAAGGCACGAAGTGCATGTGTCCATTATCTCCGATCGTGATAGTTAATTCACGTCACGATTTTGGCAAACGTTACAGAAGGCATTGGGAACACGTTTGGACATGAGTACGGCTTATCACCCTCAGACCGATGGTTAAAGTGTACGTACTATCCAGACATTAGAAGACATGCTCAGAGCACGTGCCATCGACTTTGGAGGAAACTGGGATACCCATCTTCCTTTAGTTGAGTTTTCATACAACAATAGTTATCACACAAGCATTAAATGTGCCCCGTTTGAAGCACTGTATGGGCGAAAATGTCGATCACCTATTATTTAGGCTGAAGTAGGAGAAAGTCAGTTGATTGGGCCGGAAATCGTGCAAGAGACCACCGATAAGATATTTCAAATCAAAGAGAGGCTCAAGACAACAAGAGATCGCCAAAAGAACTATGCCGATAATCGACGTAAGCCCTTAGAATTTAGCATCGGCGATCATGTTTTACTCAAGGTATCACCATGGAAAGGCGTAGTACGTTTTGGAAAAAAGGCAAGTTAGCGCCGAGGTATGTGGGACCATTCGAGATCGTTGAACGAATTGGTCCTGTAGCCTACCGACTTAAATTACCACAATAATTGAGCGGCATTCATGATACGTTTCACATGTCAAATCTGAAGAAATGTCTAGTAGATACAGATTTACATGTGCCCCTAGACGAACTCAAGATAGACGACAAGTTACGCTTTGTTGAAGAACCACTAGAAATCATGGACCGTGAGTTCAAGAGATTGAAGCGGAGTCGAATTCCTATTGTAAAGATCTGATGGAATTCACGTCGAGGCCCTAAATTCACATGGGAGCGCGAAGACGAAATCAAACGCAAGTATCCACATCTATTTGTGAATGCTTCGCCTTTAGAGAAACCGACTTGAATTTCGGGACGAAATTCCTTTTAATGGGGAGATACTGTGAGAACCGTCTAACTCAGGTTAGAGACCGATAATACTTTGATTAAAATTATGCTTGTTAAGCTAGTTTATTTTAGCCGGATCATGTTTTCGCTTTTGGTTCACTTTACTTAGGGCACCTTCGCGTTATGAACGTACCTTGACCTATAATTTTATTTAAATGTCAACTTATAATAAATAATATGCTTAGTTATTCTAAAATAGTTATTGTCACCCGTACTTTAAAAAAAATAGTTCATTTTTACGTGCATACTTCTTTTAGGTGTAACCCGATATTTCACCTACGCGCTTATTTATTTACGTTTTAGAATTAACGCATTTGGTGTACATTATTTTATTTTTTTAATATTTTTTATTTTATTTTATTTTATTTATTTATTTTTATTTTTTTTCTAAAAAAAGTGCTTATTCGATAGGTAAGCATGTCGACATTAAACTCTTTTGTAAATAACGAACCAAGTATTTGTAAAC
>BQNB010158890.1:0-14976 GCA_026074375.1 Tanacetum coccineum | reverse complement strand
AGGTCCTTCGGTCCCATCAGAAGTAGAGTTTTTTGATTTCTTTCTCGGACGCTCGGTATCCTCATCATTAGATGGCGGCTTTGGAACAGTCCCAATACGAACCATATCCAAGTAGAACATCTTATTCCATACTCGGGACTCATGTAACCTCCTCTCAGCAATATCACGCTCCATACGAGTCCACGCCAACTTAGTCTTAGTCTCAGTCAACCTTTTCTTCAAAGTAGCATTCTCCCCACTCTCCAATACCGACACCCTCTCGAGAACATTACCTAAAGCACGCTCGACATTTTCCAAATCATGATTAAGTAACTCCCTTTCTTTTTCCCTAATTTTATTCTAGGATTTGAAAAGAGAAATCTCAGTTTGGTTTGTACTCAACTAAGCCTCCGTACGTCTAGCTCGTGCACAGGACGTCTCCAAATCACGTCTCAAAGCCCAAGGTGCCAATCCACCAACATATGATGAGTCACGAGCAGAAGATGACTCCCTTACCTCATATAAGCCCCTCGGAAAGTCGCGAATAGCATAAGGCTTTTGGGTAGAAGTCCCAACAGTAACCTCGGGTGCAACATCAACCTCGGGTGCAACATCAACCTTGGGTGCAACATCAATCTCCTCGTCCTCTGACTCAGAATCGGATGACACATCTCCAGGTGGCGGGGTTTTGTCACCCTCCACCTCATAAGAAAATATCAATTCAGCATCATCCTCGAGCTTAATATCAACATCTTCCTCGGGTTCTTCCTCGGAATCTTCTTCAAGATCTTCTTCAGGATCCTCATCGTCATAATCAACCAAATCAATATCATCGGGAATGTCAACCATTTAGTTGGGATCATGGATATCCGTAACTTAGTTTGGCTCGGGAAAAACTGGGTTCACTTCGGGAATAGCTTCGCTCGGCTCATTAAGATGATTAGGGTTCTCTATGACAATCTGCGTCGTATAAACATCTCGTATTAGTATTAAAATAATTATATAATTAAAATTTATATTCAAATAAATGAAAATTTCATATTATAACATATATATTTTTCCATATATATATATATATATTGATAAATAATTCCATCTCATTCTTGTCTATTGGTAATTCGGAGATTTCGCTTGCACAGTTATAGTTAAAAGATTTCAAAAATCCTTTCGTTCATTTTTTTTGAAAATATTTTGTTCTCTAAAACTTAAGCTCTTGATACCAATCTATAACACCCCCATTTGCATATATCTCAGCGGAAGGGTCATTTGGGGTGCTACGTCATAATATAACAACTCAAGCATAGAAAACGACTCGAAAAGAGACGTTTTTAAATACATTCATTCGAAATAAAAGTTTACATCATAGGTCCCAAATTGTTTCATAATTCATACAACATTTTTGCAAATCATCTTCGAATGACTTTTATTTAATAGGCCTTCAAACCGTTTAGGTTTCCATAAGCGACAACCAAAATCTTCATCGCCGAATTACCTTCAAGGACTTGAGATAAAACATGCTAAAACATCAACAATAATGTTTAGTGAATCCATAGAGTTTATATATATAAACAATAAAATTTCCGAACACAAGTATCATTTCTCAATATTCATTAGGATATAACGATGTGGCCAAACAAAGTTATATCGGGGGATTGTTTATAAGTCTCATGACATTAAACGTTACCATCTAATTATGTTGGGGTTCCCAACAAGGTATGCCTACTATACACCCTCGCTACAAGTGCATATTATTCTCTATACAACGCATCCGTTGTGTCATATTCCCGACACTTGACGATAGCCAGTCGTCACTGATTAGAGGTGGCAGCCTTCAAATAGCTATTTCATGTATAAGCGTCTACCATTTCCCGATAGTTAACAATTCATGATTTCCGCATGTCTTTTATCTAGCGAGTTAAGCTAACTTATAATAATAATCAAGGCAACTAGCATACAATCTCCCTTGTGTTCTATTTAAAAAAAACAAGCATGTTATCTCCCTCGCGGGTTTATAAAACAATTAAAGTGTAAAAATGCGAGACTATGAACTCACTTAGAGATGTTAGATGAGAATATCGATGAATAAAAACTTCGGAAGTAGGCGCGTCAATTAACCAAGACCTATACAAATTGTAACGGGTCTTAGGTTTCTAGTCGATAAAACATAACAAAAACTCATAAATTAAATAAGCATATGTATACATGTAGGTTATATGATGATCATGCTCTTACAACATATTTATTTCACACTTAGAGTTTTCTAGGTTTTTAACTTGTTTTTATTAGCCATTTTACTGCTATTGTCTAAATTAAGTCCAATAAGTCCATTAAGTTATTATGTTGATATTATCACTCAAAGACCAGGTCCTAGCCCATTAGTAAGGTCCATGTGGACTGGGCCTAAAGCTAAGTCCAATAAGTCCATTTCGTTTCATTGGGCCTACTGGTCCAATAAGGCCTTATGGCTCATTTAAGCTTATATATGACTTTTGTTAAAAAAATTCAGGTTTTCGAGGTCGGGACACTTTTATTATCAGTATGTTAGCCTTTTAAAACTCCCAAGAAGTGGGTCCTACCACCTTGGGTTTTAGTTACAAAAATCGTTTTACATAGTATAGTGTTCGGGTAGTAGTAAATTTTGTATACTTTTATGTTTACATAAATAGTCATAATTTATAATCCGTAAATGGTATAATTGATATATTTGTATCCTTAGTTTCATATTTAAGTGTACTCTATAGATCCAAAACTATTTTTGTACTTAGTTTAAGTATACTTATACATATGAACAATTAACTACATAAAGGTCAAGTTACAAATTCAGACTTAAATCTCACTTTCACCATTTTTATTGGCATTTACAAACCATAAGGAGTTGGTTGACCATCCAACTGGTTCAGAACCTACATGATTTTATCTATGTCTCATAGTTTTAACTTTTTAACCAACTCAGTCCGTAAATGTGAATTTGTATACCATCTGTACAGCAATGTCAGAATCAACTAGTTTTAGTATTTTGATCATATCTCACTCAATATTCACTTTCTAGAAATCATTCAATTTGCCAAGTGTTCATAAGAGAATTTTCTACAACCTAATGTAATTAAATCCAATCTCAAACTTGTTGAAAATTACCAAACCTACTGTTCATTATAGCCTACTATTTTTATTGTTTTCTTTCAAGTTTTAATGGTCCAATTAGCTATAATTAACCTAGATCTACACATGCATTATCATTTTCATTGCTTGATCATCAAATATTATACATGTACATATACATATACATTTTGAAATCAAAATAAACTTAAACAAGACTCATTAAATCTTTTACCACAAGAAAAGTGTAGACAAGATCACAATGATCAAAACAAGAACAAGCTTGATGAAGGCTTCAACCTCAAGCTTAATCTCCACCCAAAATACTTTTTATCACCATTTTCTTTACTCAAATATCTTATAAAAACCTCCTTGTAACTTCAGCCCTAACTTATATAAAAACCTTCTTGAAAAACCTCTTTTATCACCTCAAAAATATAGGGATTACACTAGGTAGTCATATTTACTAGTGTTCATCTTTGATTGATCTTTAAAATTTATGAAATGGGTGTTTATGGTGTTATATGTGGCGTCTAAGGTGATGAGGGAGAGATCAATCTTAGATTTTTGGTTAAAAATATGGATAGTGTGTGAGTTAGATGGTCAAAATTGAGCTTATATATGTCTAGACTTGAATTGCCAAGTGTTATAGTTACACTTGATCAAGGCTTGCCAAAGGGACACCTCTCCCTTTGGTTTTGTCACCCTTTGCATGGTGAGATTAGTGGGATAAGTAGTTTACTACTTGTCCCACTAATTGTTAAGGCGGGTATTTTCAAAGTCCGATATTTAAAAAGGTACGATTTGTAGTCGTTTTTCGTAAAAAGTAAAAATAATACAAGACACCAAAAATAAAAACGAATGCAATAAAAATATTTCTATGGCATTTTGTAAATATAAACGTCGATGCTTTACGTAGAATTCGTCGGTTCTTCATAAACGTTACTTAAATTACAAGTGTAAGTCCTAATTTCTTCCTGGTTAGTCGTGAGTTCATATCTCAACATAAAAATGAAAAATATATTTAATACTCAAGAATAAAATAACGACCTGAATTTGACGGTTTGTCATAGCATTTCCCCATGCAAAGGGATCTTCGCCCCTGAAGATCAATTCATCTTGTCGTCCGCTTCTTATTAAAATCAAAGAGATGGAGGTATTTCTTCCACATTTGATCCTTCCGTTCCTAAGTATTTTATGGTCTACGACTCGAGTTCCATCGAACTTTAACTATATGAATCTGACTTTGCTTAAGTTGCCTTACTTCCCAATCCATGATTTCAATGGGTTCTTCGATGAAATGCAACTTCTCGTCGATCCTTACTTCGTCGAGTGGAATGATAAGATCTTCATCTGATAAACATTTCTTTAAATTCGACACATGGAATGTATTGTGTATTCTTTGAAGCTCTCGAGGTAAATCCAGTTTATATGCCACCAGACCTACTCTTGATAAAATCTTGAATGGTCCAATATAACAGGGACTTAATTTCCCACGTTTCCCAAATCGAATAACACCTTTCCACGGTGATACTTTCAGCATAACTTTATCACCCACTTCGAACTCCAAAGGTTTACGTTTCACATCCGTATAACTTTTTTATCTACTACTAGCAGCCAATAATCGGTTCTTGATTTGCACAATCATCTTTGTCGTTTCGCGGATCATTTCTCGTCCTGTGAGTTGGGCATCTCCAACCTCACTCTAACATACTGGCGATCTACATTTCCTTCCGTATAGAGCTTCGAAAGGTGCGGCTTTAATACTAGCGTGATAACTATTATTGTATGAGAATTCAGCCAAAGGTAAGTGCTTATCCCAGCCACTACCAAAGTCAATCACGCAAGCACGCAACATGTCTTCCAATGTCTGTATCGTTCTTTCACTCTGACCATCAGTTTCAGGATGGTAAGCAGTGCTCATATCTAAATTCGTCCCCAATGACTTTTGAAGAGATCTCCAAAACCTTGATGCGAAACGAGGGTCTCGGTCCGAAATAATCGACACGGGCACCCCGTGCCTACAAACAATCTCCTTCAAATACAATCGAGTAAGCTTCTCCATTTTATACTTCTCATTCATCGGAATAAAGTGAGCAGATTTAGTCAATCGGTCAACAATGACCCAAATTGAATCATATCCAGATGGTGTTCTTGGAAGCTTTGTAATGAAATCCATTGTAATTCTCTCCCATTTCCAAACAGGAATTTCCGGCTGCTGAAGTAATCCTGACGGCTTTTGGTGTTCAGCCTTGACTTTAGCACATGTCAAGCACTTACTGACATATGTCGCAATGTCAGCTTTCATATTCGGCCACCAGTATAACTTCCTCAAATCATGGTACATTTTATCTGATCCAGGATGAATGGAATATTTTGATTTATGAGATTCCGACATGATTAAACCTCTCAATCCTTTAAATAATGGTAACCATACTCGTCCTTTCAGACATTTCGTACGATCAGATCTAACTTCAAATGGCTCCCCTTCGCTATGAAATCCTTCGGCACTAATATTTTCCTCCTTGCACGCTATAACTTGTGCATTTCGAATTTGTTCGGGTAAATTGTTATGTACCGTCACCACTAAAGCACGCACTCTAATCGGTTCCTTATCCTTCCTGCTCAACGCATCAGCGATAACATTCGCCTTTCTCGGGTGATAACGAATCTCACAATCGTAATCACTCAGAAGTTCAATCCATCTACGCTGCCTCATATTTAGCTCTTTCTGATCTAAAAATATATTGTAGGTATGAGCAGTGCATTACTTACCTTCGTGCCTACTTGTTTGGAAATATAAACGTCAATGCCTTACGATGGATGTGTCGTAACATGACACTCTAAGCGCAACTACAACCCAATGCATATGACCCATATGATGTCAAATACCCATTAATGAATGTGACTAGTGATATCCTAATGCACATGACCCATGACCCATATGAATTAGCCATAATCACCGGTCATGCATGGGTTCCATTACAATATAAGCCACTACAACCCAATGCACATGACCCATGTTAATTACCCATTGTCACCAGTCATGGATGTGTCGTAACATGACACTCTAAGCAACTACAACCCAATGTATATGACCCATATGATGTCAAATACTGAATGTGACCAATGATATCCTAATGCACATGACCCATGATCGACCCATATGAATTAGCCATAATCACCGGTCATGCATGGGTTCCATTATAATATAAGCCACTACAACCATGTTAATTAACCATTGTCACTAGTCATGGATGTGTCGTAACAGGGAGGTCGACCGATACTCACCGATTAATCCCGCTTAGAACGATTACAAGCTACAGGCAGGTCGATCGCCCGACTATCGATTCGCGATTTTTTCAACCTTTGCTACTATTACGTTAAATTTTGTGGTAAACAATTAAAAAAACTTTTATTCACAACTATTATCGTGGCTAAAAGTATTTTCCCGATTAATCCCGCCTAGAATGATTACAAAAGATACCGGGAGGTCGACCGCCCGTCTATCGATTCACGATTTTTGCAACCTTTTCTATATTATCGTGGCTAAAGGTATTTTCCCTCTGATATTTTCGTGAAATATTTCGTAAAATTCGTGATAATGTATTCCCCCAAAAATTTCATGAATCATATTCCCCCAGAAACAACTCCTCCTGTCACCCGCCACAACTCCCTCTCATCTCACCACAAATCCTGTCACCACCACAGCTCTCATCACGTCACTCTCTCGTCGATCGCTGTCACTCTCCCGTCATAGACCCACCACTCCCGTCACCACTAGTAAGTATTATGTTCCTTTTGTACACATCGTTCTAAAAAAACCGTGTTTATGATTCTGTAATTGAAAATGTCTTGATTATGCTGTAATTGAACATTTGTTTTGAGATTTCTTCTTGTAAATTATGTCATATTTCTTGGTAAAATTAGCTAGTTAATTGGTTAAATTATATAAGTAGCCCTGTTAAGCCTATTACCACATAAACATGGAACCAGAATTGGGACTAAATGAATTAGGGTTCCTAGATGGGTGATATTTATAAGGGGAATGGGTAGTTAAAAAAGCTATAAATTTGCCTCAACTAACTATCTTAATTGAAAAAATAAATGTCAAGTTACCAGAATCTGTTCTTATATTGTGAGTTTATATTGGTTTTTATTCACCGGACCTTTAAACTAACGATGGGATGACCTGCAAGGACACATTTATAAAATGGACAAGTCTTGGATGGAAACTAATAGGATCAGCAAATCTTATGTTGATGGAGTAGCAGCGTTTACTGATTATGCAGTACACAACTTGCAGAAGACGGGGAACATCGACCCACGAGTTAATAAAAAACATATTTACATTCCGTGTCCGTGTACCAAATGTTTAAACTACATAGAGCATAAAGTGGAGGAAGTGCAGTACCATTTATACAGACATGGGATTGATATAAGCTACACAAAGTGGACTAAACATGGAGAAGAGGATGAGCCATCAATAAGTGCCCCAAAACCTGTTAATGCTACAACAGAGTTTGTTGACGACATGGATTTTGCTTATATTCCAACAGATGGCCCAGCAACAGTAGAAATGGTTAATGCTACAAAAGATAATTTTGATGTGGATGACCTTGTCAAGTTTCAAGAACTATTATTAGACGCAGAGAAGCCTCTTTACGAAGGATGTCCTGACTTCACAAAGTTGTCCGCAATAGTTAAACTACTCAACTTGAAGGGTAAATACGGAGCTTCTGATAAGTTCTTCACTGAATTACTAGGCTTGATAAAAAAGATGCTACCTGCTGGTAACGAAATGGTGGAAAAAACTTATCAAGCCAAAAAAGTTATGAGATTGATGGGATCAGGATACAAAAAGATACATGTATGTATCAACAACTGCCTTCTTTACTGGAAGAATGACAAGGATCTGACTGCGTGTCGAACTTGTGGGACATCAAGATGGAAGGTGGATAATAAGACAAAGAAAGTGTACGAAAACATTCCAGCAAAGGTAATGTGGTACTTTCCAATCATACCAAGACTGCAACGACTATTTAAGATAGAAAGTATTTTAGAAGATTTAAGATGGCACGCGACACAGAGGATAACAGATGGTGTGTTACGTCACCCCGCAGATTCACAGGCATGGCGTACCATAGATGAGAAATTCCTCGAAATCGCTGAAGATACAAGAAATCTACAGCTAGGAATATCGGCTGATGGGGTTGACGTCAACAAACATTAGAAGCATCAATACACATGGCAGCACTCCTTTACCATTCTCACAAGTTCAATGCACGACCTTGGTAAAGTAGCATTGCAAATTCAACCTTATCCCTTTCCTTGCAATCACTGATTCGAAACACAGATTCTAGTTTCTCAAAACACTGACATAATCCCACGGCACCCTTGGTGCCTTTAAAAGGGTGTTGTAGGTCCTTGGTATTGGATCTATATAGCCTTTGTAAGACAATAGCTAACTTGAATAAATCCAAATCAACTATGTGAGAGACACTGACTATGAATATCAAGTGTTAATGCGGAATCTTAACACAAGAATTAAGAAGAACAATAATACTAATTTTGCTATTGATTTCTATTAAGCTTCAATGCTTCTATGTGATTTCTGAAACTCTATGCCGTAGGGTTCCTTTTATACACCAAGGAAACCCTAGAAGGCTTTACACAACATGTGAAAGGATAATGCATATCCTTTCCTAAGATATCTCCTAAAATATCACTAAATTCTTATTAACCCTATATTATTTTATAAAAACAGACTTAACTACATACGACCAGGTACTAACTATATGTACAGCCACTCTACCATACTAAAAAAGTACTTTTAGGCCAAAGACTTAACTTATGTACCAGCCTGAACTAACTAATACTGCTTGACAAAACTGTTATACTACCAGTATTAAGTCTTTACAATATATTTCCCAACAATCCTCCCCTAACTTGATCTTCACTTGTGAACTTCAAGTTTCTTCAAGTGTCTTCCATTTGAGCTTCCTGAGGATGTTGTAAATAAAACTCTTCAAATTATTCTTGAGCTGCAATTCTTCAAATTATCTCTTTTTGATCTTTGCTACCACAATTCTTTCAAAAACTTATTCAGCAACCCCTTCATATCAGCAGATCAATCATAGAGTTTTCAGACTATTCTCATCACTTCTAGGTGTGTTAACTCATGTGAGAGGTGAATCATTGAAACTTTAAATGGATTTGATGTCTCTTTACCAGTTAGCCATTTACTCTGGAGTAGTCAGTCCTTTGGCCACCAGAAAGGTGCATGTCCATGGTTGACTAAAAACCATTTCAACTCTCAGTACATGAAACATTGGTGAGTTGAATACCATATGGTTTTTTGGCAAACCATTATATGCCATAAACGGATTTGATATGCATTTACCTGTACCGTTTGCTCAGGGCTAGTCAAATCCTTGACACCTAGAAAAGGTAAATTCCATGGCGGATTGATTACCATGTCAACTCTTTGTACATGAAACTTGGTGAGTTGATGTACCATCCACTTTTTGGTAAAGTATCAACCATCTAATATGGATTTATAATTTGTCTTTACCATAAGCCATAATCTCATGGACTAGTTATGGTTTTTTCCACAACACGCCTAATACAACAATCTATAAACCGTGGGCTAACCAACACTTACTAACCAGATATGGTGAGTTGGAATAACCATAACAATTTTTGGCAAATTGTCACCATTAAACGGATTTGAGAATTCTTTTATACCAAGAGCCTTTTAGCTCTGGACTAGCCATCCTTATGGTTTTGTTAACATGGTGGACTGATAACCATTTGTTTGTGTTAGTGCATAGCACCTCCACCAAGTGTTGTTCTCCTCAACACCATTCTAGATCTCTAACTTCATCAAATCTTCGATTACTCTCCCTAATGCTAGCTGCTACTCCATCACTTTCCAAAAGTTTGTACAATCCTATCTGGTTTTTCCTCCTTGAAGCTTTTTATCTAGTATAGCTTTGCATACCTCAGCAGATAAAGGATACTTTCTCTCATATTAGCATATAAATATCACACAGACTCCCCAAGTTTCAAGCAATGTACTACTGCAGGTATTAAAGATGTAACATTTCTCAATTTCAGTTATTTTAAACAGACTCCTATTATTATTCACTGTTCATTTTAGTCCGATACGACGTTTGCTTTTTAGAATTTTGGCTTTTGAGCTAAATCGCGTAGACTAGAAATAATCATTTAATGTAAACGGTCATCAAATAAATTAAGGTTTACATCAACCAAGTAAGAATTAAATATCAAGAGGATGATTAATGTACTTTGCGTATATTAATTTTTATGGTATGCAAAGGGTTACGTATCGCAATAAAATACGTTTGAACACACCCCAGAAATACCTAAACTTATCTAGACTCAAACCAATACCCGCTTTTAAAAACCTTAACACAAAAATTTAATCAATTTTGTGCATATAACCCACTAGGGGCCGGTTAGGGGTCAAAACAAGTAGGAAATCTTTCTAATGATCCTTACAATACTAGTACTAATCCTCCTAACTCATTTAATACTTGTCCTAATGGTACTCCTATTTGTCATTTACACATTGTTAAAGAACCCATTGTGCTCTTGTTTCTTAGTGCCGCGGATGACTAGGAACCAACACACAAATCCATAAGATTTGCTAGCTAAGCCAAATCTTGTACATCTTGAGAGTAATTAAGAATGGTACTAAAGGTTTAGTAAAACCATGTGTTAGCAACTAGGAAACTCAAAAACCACCTCCTAAGCACAAAATTGGTTCGGTGTGGTGGTTTGTGAAACCAAAGAGCTAACTAAACTAAGCTTCTCATCCTATAAATAATATTCCACTAGCTCCTAAAACACATTTCCAAACTACTTATAAACCTTCCTTCTCTTATCGGATCACAAAACGGGCAACCATAACACTCCTATTTGTCACATTGTGAGAACACGACACAAGCTAAGGGATAATACAAACGAGTACACAAGGGTCTACGAGTAAGGCAAGCACATCATCACGTCCACAATTCCTCAATCTAAAGAGCTTAAAAGGTACCCTTGTAAGTTTCCCACACAACACTTTGCAATTCAAAAGTTTAAAATTGACCGCTTCCATATATAGGGTTCACGCACCTATATATTTACATGTTATACTTGTGTGGTGCAAAGACCTAAGTTAAAACGCATGTACAAAGATTGATTATGTCAATCTAGGGCTTAAGTGCCCTATATATATGAAAAACTTGGACCTAGACGTAAACAATATACAAAATACACCAAATGTAAGAAAACTATTACTTGAACTTTCTTGTAAACATAAACATGCAGACAATGAATGTGTAGGCAACCTTATCTAGCATGTGCATGTAGCGAACACGGCCCTATGCATGCAAAATAAGCTCACATTTGGTATACTAGCTCGTTAACGTGACTTAAAGAAGGTACTAGAACACCTAACGGACACTAATGGCTTCGTTTAACCCACGCAGCCCACACTCGGGCCCAACAGGCCTAACAGTGGAGACCCTAGCTTATTAATAAGCTCTACGAGCTTATTAAGGTGACCTACGAGCTTATTGAAACTTATATAGGCCCTTATACCCTTTAAAAACCGAACGAACCTTAATGGACCTTGGTACTAATTTTTAGTAAATGGTTGTTGGGCCAACGAGCCCAATAAGCTCAAAATAAGCTCATCCGAGCTTATCAATAAGCCAAACAGCTTAAGCAAACTTAAATAAGCTAACGAATGCATTTGTACTACCCATTCCTAACTATAACATTACCGAGTAGTAACCATAATGGTAACTTACCAGTACTAATGACAATATTATTCTACCAGGAGTAACTAATATGCTACCAGTAGTAATGACTATATCTACCAGTAGTAACCATTATATTACTACCAGTACTAATGACAATATTATTCTACCAGGAGTAACTAATATGCTACCAGTAGTAATGACTATATCTACCAGTAGTAACCATTATAGTACTACCAGTACTAATGACAATATTATTCTACCAGGAGTAACTAATATGCTACCAGTAGTAATGGCTATATCTGACCAGTTAGTAACTATAAAAGACCTAATTTCATTTTTGTAAACTTAAGGACTATTATGAAATTATCAAAACTAAAAGGGTTTACATGTAAATGTTTATAATTTATATAAACCTGAGGGACAAAAGTGTAATATCTATAAGCATAAGGGTAAAATTTGTGATCAAAATTGAAAATAATAAAACGCTTAAAGAATCGTCCGAATATAATATACTATGGACATTAAACGGGTTTTAATTTACGACTTAAATAAATAATATAATTTATTAAGAAAGTATATCCGTTTTCCCAAGAGCCATCAAACAATTTCAAATACATTAAACACGTACACCACCACACAAGTGATAACAGTATATATAAACTAGCAAATTATACATCGAGTCTTTAGCCTAAACTTGTAGACTAAGACTGGCCGTATTTACTTAGGTATTTGACGGTGTGGTTCATACTTGGATATCTATTATCAATTTCTAGAGAGAAAATTCACTCAGGTCAGTATCATGCCCCCATGTTTTATAATTATTTAAATGATTTACATCCTTGGGGTGAGAACATGCTTTGTTTTACAAATTGGACGCAAGTGTACATTTTATACAATGATTACGTGTTTGCCTAAGTAGCGATAACCCACTGAGCCCTTTATCATGAACTGTCAATTACTGGATTGTGAGCGCGAATGTTAAAGTATAGAACTAAATTTGGATTGACAATCCCCATTCGGGTGATTAGCTATCACTAGGACCGAACGATAACCATGTCTGATTTGGTAGTTTTCGGGTTAGAAACATCAATCACGGGCAATTTCATTTGTCAATATATTACATTCAGTACATGTCGAGCTTCAGTGTCATGAGCTTAGGAAAACGTGATCACTTTTTATGATGTTTGCATGTGTTGCTAAATCATACACTTGGAAATCTTGCGGTCCTACTATTGATTTACATAAACCTATGAATTCACCAACATTATGTTGACGTTTTAAGCATGTTTTTCAGGTCAATAAGGCACGAGGTGCGATGATACATTGGAAGTTCAATATTGAAAGAGTCAACACTTAAGATTTGTGGTTCATATTACATTTTGAGAAAATTGTTTAAAAGCCGGAATCTTAATTTATACTGATGAAACAATTTGAATGCAATAGGGCTTATGTAACAAACAAACATTTTGTTAATCCAATGTATCTTTATTTTCACAAACGACACGTTTTAGTAGTCGTTCTCAGAATCTTGTGCTATTGATCCATAAATGTATCGCCCTCGGATATTCAAACATTCTGCTGCGTGCTCAGATTTGAGGGTGTTACAGACTGGTATCAGAGCCAAGGTTATAGAGAACCAGGTCAAAAGTTTTGTCTGGACTATAACCATTTCTAAACATTGTTTTCACAAATGGGATTTGCGAGGGACATACATGCATTACTTGTTTACAACTAACACATATATGCTTACATGACATGCATTGCTTTAGCATTAGTAGGGTACTGAGTGCTTACATGATTGATATACGTGTATATAAATGATATTATGTATATTACTATAAGATCTTTATTAAATACAGCCCTTACTAAGCCTTATAGACACAACATATCGAATTTTCTTATAAGAGATACTTATATAAGTTATTTTACTTTTTGCAGTAACCATGTCTTCTGCGACGTCAGATGTTACCTACACTTCCGTCTACTCCGACTCTGAGCCCGGCAGAGCTTTCTGGGGAGCCGATTATGAGGAGATATCGGAGGGAGGCATTCCACGGGTCATCGTACTAGGATACGACGGACTTCCGCTACAGCCAGTAGCCCCACCGTCACCAGATTACGTACTAGGTCCAGAATATCTACAGATACTACCAGTTCCTCAGGACGAGGATGAGCGTGAGCCTATGTTCATACAGGCGCATGACCCTGACTACGTACCGGAGCCTATATACCCCGAGTACATACCCTTGGAGGATGACCATGAGTTCCCGGCTGAGGAACAGCCATTACCACCTATTGATTCACCCACTACTGAGTCACCCGGATATGTTACTGAGTCGGATCCCGAGGAGGATCCGGAGGAGTACGAGGATGATAAGACAGAGGATGGACCGGTTGACTATCCTATGGACGGGGGAGATGATGGAGATGATGATGACGGCGACTCATCTGGGGATGACGCCAGGGATGAGGATGAGGATGAGGAGGATGAGGAGGATGAGGAGGAGGAGGAGCACTTAGCTCCGGCTGACTCTACCGTCATACCTGCTGATGAGCCTGTCTTCCCACCTGAGGGGACAGAGCCTGTTATACCACCACCCTCCACTGACATTACCATTGGGGCTAGGATTACCATCCGACCCCAGACTTCCATATCCCTTCCACCAGAGGCAGAGGTTGAGAGACTTCTGGCCATGACTACTCCATCACCATCACCACCTATCTCACTATCACCACCCTCTGCAGGGGAGCGCCTTGCTAGGTGCATGGCTCCACCTGCACATTCACCACCTTTACCACCATCATCTGGGTGTCTAACCCAAATCCAGACACTCAGGATAGCATCCACCCAGGCTCTCATTGATGCAGTTACTGCCGCATTACCACCACCTTCATTACCACCACTACCACCATCTCTATCCATACCATCACCTGTTGATCGTAGGGATGATATTCCCGAGTCTGAGCAGCCTCCCCGCAAGAGGTTGCATTTGTCCACTATATGCTCCAGATATGAGATCGGAGAGAGTTCCACTGCTAGACCTGCTAGAGGTGTTGGGTACGGGATTAGGGATACTTGGGTAGATCCGTCAGAGGCAGTTCCAGAGATAGCACCTATGACCGT
>BQNB010158888.1:1191-14976 GCA_026074375.1 Tanacetum coccineum | reverse complement strand
AGGACATTTTTTAAGGATCCGGATGTATGCAGGAGAGCTTTAGATCGGACCATTACACATGCTGAGCTTAGGAGGACTGAATCTTTGCTTTCATTAGAGTAGTCAAATCGTGTTACTATCCTTAGTGCTTTGTTGGTTTCTCATGGTTACGAGTTGAACTCTTATTATACCAAATTGGTTTCGTCTAAGGCTTATCTTCAGGAGAAGCTTGATAAGAAGAAAGGGGATGTTAAGTTGCTTCGTTCGGAGGTTACTTCCCTGGACAGTAAGCTTGAGAATTTTCAAAGCGATTATGATGCTTTGGTCAAGAGAATAGGGAGTTGCGTTCTTAGAGGGATGCTGCATCTGAGGAGGTAAGAAAGCTGAGGTCTCAACTTACCGATGCTAAAACTACTTCTACAAGTTTATCAGAGGAACTAACCTAGACCGATGCTAAACTGTGAGAGCAAGCTTTGACTATAAGGGACTTGCAAAATGAACTTGTCTTGGAAAGGTCTAAATCTCAAGGATATAAGGATGTTATGGATGGTCTAAAAGAGGAGGTTACTCAGTTTGTTACATCCGGTGTAGAGGGTATCGTTCGAAAGTTGTTGTCAAGTGATGAATTTCACACTGCTCTTGCTCGTGTTGCATCTCTTGGCATAAATTATGGTGTTGAGAGGGGGTTACGCATCAGGCGTACCGATGTTGAGTTTGAAGCAGCTGTCCAGAAAGTATTTAACTTCCATGTTGGTGCCAAGGCTCTAGACGACTTTCCTACCACCCCTTTTCCTTTTCTTAGCAAGATTGCTGCTGCCTCCGAAGGTAGTCTTTCCGATGTGGCCCAGATAATGCCGGACAAATTTGTTCGTTCGGCCACCTCTGTTGCCACTGCTCCCTCTAGTGCTAATGAAGCTCCAGAGCAAGTGCCTCCTTGACCATGCTTCTTATGATTTAGCTGCCAGTATTTAGACTAACTTTTATTTTTGCTAGATTTTGCCAACTTTGTTAAATATGTAATGTTCCGAATACTTGACGATGGTTTTGTTACTATCTACTCTGTTGATGGTGCTTTATTTTGCACCCCTTCGGGCCAATTTATGTTATCCTATGCCTTTGTCATTTGCCTTTATGATATTGTGTCTAACTTGTCTATTTGTCTAATTTTTACATAGCATATTCATGTTTGTCCTTTGTATTGGTTTGTTTGTCCTTTGTAATTGTTTGTTTCTTAAGACGCGGCAAAGGTGTATACTGATGCAGAGTATTAGCCAACTCTTTGCGTCTTGAGCATACATACTTAGACAATTGTTATTAGAACCTATGTAGATTATATAGTATTTCTCCATCTGATGTAGCTATTCATCAGAGAGCTTTCATGGGAGGGGAAGACTTTATGCTTCCTCCCTTCTATTGGCGAATTTATATGTTTCTTTCTTTCGCCCCTGTTGTTGCTTATATTACGACTACCGGGGGTAAGTAGCGAACCATCCGATGTATTTGTGTTTTCATGGATTCAAAAGTTGTTCTTTTATACCATCATAAATATGTACATTAGATGCGTTGCTTCCGATGTAAAATATATCTTTTTTTAGAGGGTTTAGCAACAATTTTCCTCCTTTCCCTTACTTCATATTACATGTAATATTTCCTCAAATTACTAGAGTACCATGTGCGTGGTAATTCTGCACCTTCCATAGATCGAAGCTTGTATGCACCCGTGCCATATGTTTCAACAACCTCGTATGGTGCTTCCCACTTTGGTCCAAGTTTGCCTGTGTTTTTTGCTTTTGATAGCTCATTTTTTCGAAGGACGAATTCTCCTACCTTAAATTATTTATGATGGACTCGTTGATTGTAATACTTTTCCACTTGTTGTTTTCGTCTTGCTTCTTTGATTGTCGCTATCTCTCTCCGCTCTTCGAGCAAGTTTAAGTTCATCCTGAGTGCTTCCTTATTTTCTTCATCGAACCTCTGGATTGTTCTTCTTGTGGGGATGCCTATTTATGCAGGTGTGACTGCTTCGATACCATATGCTAGACTAAATGGTGTTTCCTCGTTACTCATTTTGGGTGTTATCTTGTGGGCCCATAACACATTTGGCAATTCCTTTACCCATGCTCTTCCTTCCTGGTGTAGCCTTGTTTTGATTCCTTGTATTATGCTTCGATTAGCCCTTTCCATAACTCCATTTGCTTGAGGATAATATATCGATGTAGAGACGAGTTTTATTCCTAGTCCTTTCTGGCCCAAGACTTGAATGGGTCGTTAATCAACTAGGTTCCATTGTCTGTTATAATGGTGGCTGGTATTCTAAACCTGCATACAATGTTATCAAATGTAAAGTTTTTGAATTGTTTTCCTATTATGCTAGTTACTGCCTTGGCCTCTATCCATTTGGTAAAATAATCAACAGCTACAATTAATTACTTGATTTTTCCCAGAGCATCGGGAAGAAGTCTAATAATGTCCATTCTCCATTTTTAAAGGGCGCACACGCTGAAGTGACATAGATCATGTCCATTTTGGTAGATTGGTATGTGTGGCTATCTTGACATGATACCTTCAGCTTGATATCTCATTGTTGGCATCCCGACGCATGCTTGGCGAGAAGTATCCAATATTCATAGCTTTTTGGACTGCCCTCCTTAATCCATCATGCATTTTGCACGACCCCATGTGTATTTCCTTTATCAGATATTTGGCCTACTGCAGACCTATGCATCAGAGTAGTGGCCCTAAGTATGATTTTTGGTATAAGACTCCTTCCTTATGGTGTATTATTCGTGTTTTTCATTGAATCGTCCATGCATTTTTGTGCAACATCTCTGTAGGATTTCATGTTCAATATATTCTTGGATCGGTGTCATCCAAGTTCTTGTTGCTTCTTCAATGATTGCATTGACTTCTACCGTATCCACCGATCGCTCATTGAGATCCTTAATCAGCACTCCCTTTGTAATGTCCTACTCATTTAACACTTAACTGCGAAAGCTGTGCTTAATGTGTCGGCTTTTATTATCTTCTCTTTGGTAGGTGGCTATCTGGAAGTTATAGAAGCTACGGATCATTTCGTAAGGCTTTTTTCTTGTATTTTTTGGTTTTTTTTACTTTTTTCTTCATATGATTCTTCCAAATGGCTTGCTACCAACTTTGAATCTACAAATGCATGCATTTTTTAGACCTTTATTTTTGTTGTTATTCTTAAACCTGCCAGCAGCGCTTCATATTCCGCATCATTGTTTGAGATGGCAAAGTTTAATCGAAGAACGTAGGAATATTCTGCTCCTTTCGGATCTATCAGGATGAGACCTGCTCTGGATCCATGCTCATTGGAGGCTCCATCAGTATATAGTTTCCATATGTCTGTTTTGGTCCCCAAATTTTTAGGTGTTTTGGATTCCGGAGCTTCCTGCTCTTCCTTGTTTTTTCCTTTTGTCCAAGTATTGTTCGGCCCACTTGCTTTTACTTGTGTAGAGCTGTCCTCTGCCATTGTGTCTGCCAGTAAATCGGCAAGTACTTGTCCTTTTATCGCGATTCTTAAGGAGTATTTGATGCCACAGGCTTCGAGCTTAATTCCCCACTTAGCCAATCTTCCTGTTGCTTCTCGATTGTTTAATATTTGACTTATGGGTTTGTTTGTGATAACCTTGATTGTATGGCCTTAAAAATACCTTCTCAATCATCTAGCGGCATGTATTAGTGCAAGAACTAGCTTTTCCATCGGTGGGTAATTAATTCCAGCACCCTGTAGTGTTCTACTTACGTAATGAATTGGGGATTGTCTCCCATGTCATTCCACTAATTGTACGGCGATGACTGCTTCATTGGCCACTGATAGGTAGACCATGAGTTCTTCTTCTTTCCTTGGGTCCGTTAAAGTTGGTAGCTCCTTTATCAGTTTCTTCATTTCCTGGAATGCTTCTTCGGCCTCTGTTGTCTAATGAAAGTCCTTTTTGTTTGTACACTTTTTGAGGGTGTCTAGGCAGGGTAGGGCCTTTTCCGCTGCTTTAGAAAGGAATCTGTTCAAGGCAGCAAGTTTTCCACTGAGCCGTTGCATTTATTTCAAGTTGCTTGGTGAAGGCATGCTTACTATGGCCTTTGCTTTCTCTGTATTTGCTCAAATTCCTTCAGAAGTAACTATATATCCTAAGAATTTGCCTTCCTCTATTTTGAAGGAACATTTTTTAGGATTTAGCTTCATGTTTACCTTTTTGAGTGTCAACAATGTTTTTTCAATGTCTTTTATCATTTCTGGTTCTGTCTTACTTTTGATGACCATGTCATCCACATAGTTCCTTCCCATTTGTCCTTCAAAGATGGTGTCGACCAATCATTGATATGTTGCTCTAGCATTCTTTAGTCCAAAGGGAATTTTTGTGTAACAAAAGACTCCTTCATCAGTATGGAATGCCATTTTCTCTTCATCATTTTTAGTCATTTGTATTTGGTGGTACCCCTTGTAGGTGTCTAGGAATCCCTTGTACTTGAACCCTATTAGGGATTCTATCTTCCAATCGATCTCCAACAGAGGATATAGGTCCTTTAGACAGGCATTATTCATTCTTTTAAAGTTAATGCTCATCTCCCAGCTGCGTCTGGGTTTTTTGCGACTAGAACAGGGTTAGTACCTGTAGGTAACGTACCTTTCTACTATTCCCTGCCTTACCAATTCTTCTACTTCATCTTTTATTACTTTTCTTCTATCTAGAGCTATGCTCTGTTTCCTTTGCACCCTCGGCTCTATGTGAGGGTACGTCTTAAGTTCGTGTTCTGTAATGAAGCGGATAATTCCGGTCATGTAGGCCGAACTCTAAGCAAAATCATCGGCATGCTTACGTAATATTTCAATGAGTCTGGATCTACACTTAACGGATAAGTTTCCTCCGATAGTAACAGTTTAGTCCGGATGGTCGTCATGAATGACCACCTTCTCTGGAGGCTTGCTTTCGAGCGGCCTTTCAAGGTGTTCATCCTTTCCCTCAATTTTTCATCTGTTTAAGCATCTTTCTTAGGTGGGCTAGGTGGTGGTTGTATGGTGTCATTTGTCTCTCCTGCTTTGTCCATTTTCTATCGACCTTCTTTTTTTTCCATGGCTGGTCATTCCTACGGAACCCGGTGCTTGTATTCGGGGGAGGGTGATCCTCCCTTACATGGTTGGTCCTTGTGCTTCTTCCATCCTTTGACATTCGTGGAGAGTTTCTCTTTTGGTTATCATTGTTGCAATACCGTTGGCGGTGGGGAATTTTATCATTAAGAGGATAGTGGAGGCTACAGCTCCTAAGCTCCTTAGACATATCTGTCCTAGTATGACGTTATAGGGGGAGTGGCTTTTTAACAAGACCACAAAATTCCATGGTATATGTTTGAGCCTTTTCGTTATCCATAATTCCACATGTTAGGTTGATGATTCTTATTGTGTAAACTTACATCGCCAGAAACTCCAACCAACAGTGTTTGCTGGACTCTTTAAGACTTGCCATGTTATAGCTTTTAGTTTTCATAAACAATGTTCCAAACATAACTCTTGGAGGAGGCTTCCTCCGTCACATAGATCCTTCGGACCAGGAATCCATCAATTAGTGCTTCAAGTATTATGGGAGAATCGACTAGCTGACAACGTGGAGTGGAAGGAAATGATATCTCATTGTCCAACCCTTGTTCTGATTGTTCGCGTGGTCTTTTCTTGCTTGTATTTCCTCTAATCATTCCAATGATAGTTCCAAGTCAGACTTGCTTCGCTTATTCAGAATTTTTTCCATTTATGCTTTTATGTTTACCTTTGTGATTAGCACTGAGGTTTTGCTTTCTGGAGCTTCTCTTTCAAACCTGTGACATTTGTTTCGGTAAGGATGGTGGATCGGGCTTCTTCTTTAACCCTGGCCTTTTATTTGGTTTTATATTGATCGTCATTGATGTATTTTCTATCTGATTAACGAGGGTGGGAGAGGGGTGGCTGTTATCGGGCGGGAAGGATGTAACGGGCCAAGGTTGTGGTCCCGTCACCTTGAATTCCGGTAGTACCCTTCTGGCCCCTTCCTCGGGTGACTGCGAGTCAGTCATGTTTTTTCCCTTTTTCATCAGACTCAGGTAGATTAGGATGCCGAGTCCAACGGATGGTGCCAAATTTTGAGGTAAATTTACGTAGGCTACTCGTGCTTGGTAAAAGTAACCTCATCAGTGATAAATGTCAAGTTCGGCTTGGTTCCTCCTTAGCTTGGTGCTTCGTCTCCTAGCTAAAAGTAAGAAAAAGCATTGTTAGCTTATCCTGGGGTGTGAATCCAAGACCAACTATAGCGTAAGAGTAAGTATGGTGGTATGAGATAAATGCAAAGAATATAAAGTATGGTCCAGAGTAGGTGTTGTATGTATCGTCCGGAGGAAATGAGCTCTCCCTTTATACTATTTGGGATTCGCTACAAGACATAACCCTGGGGCTCTCTCTTGGTACGATCTGCCAGTTACGTGTCATTTCAAGGACTTGTCCTTCACAATGACTTCTAACCTTTGTTGGATTGTCCTTTGATACCGCTGCATTAGGACAGAGCTAATGACTCCAAACCTGACGTGTCCTTCGACACAACAGCTTCTCCGGAGTTCTAATCATGGCTCCAGACCTGACGTGTCCTTTGACAAGTCAGCTTCTCCAGAGCATTTCTTTGGTTTTAGCCCGTGCTAGTTTAGCAGAGATATCTAAGTTACTTTCTTTGTCCAAATGTTCTAGGGGAGACTATACCTCATCACTTATGTTTATCCTCCTGTGGCAAAGGAGTCGACTGGGGCGCCTGTTTCCTCATCCTTGGAGTTGCCCTCGAATGATGCTCCCTCCTCATCTACCACTCCTTTGGGGCAGAATAAAGAGTGGGTAAATTCCATTGGTGTTGTGCCGAGTAACGAGATAGCGGATGGTGTTGCTAATGACAAGCCAGAAGATGTGTTTGTGCAGGGTGTCTCTCACACGGTTGGTGATGTTTCTGGATTGTCCCTAGATGGGCCAGAGTATGTTTCCTCCGGTCCCAACGATGTTGCGGTTGCTCTATTAGTTGGAGAAAAAGATAATGGTTCCTCCCTCCTTTCAAGTACTTCTGTAGATGTTGTTGCTTCCCCTTGAGGTTTAGATATATGTTGTCTTTTTATGTATTATTTTTTTGGTCCATTTTACATAGAAGAAGCTCAAGATCAAGCAAAAAGAAGCTATAAAGTCAAACCTATTGAATGGTGGCAGAGGGAGTAGAGGTCTAAAATTCAAAAGAGAACACTGTGCCCCATGTGGGTAACCCTTCAGAGGTTGCCAAAAGACAGAACGTCTGAGGGCAACTTGCTTTCTCCTGCTTTTTGTTTCGTTAAAAAGGCGACCCGATCATAATTATTTTATTTTCATAAAAATGTCGGGATCCGTTAAAAAGCATTGTTTTTGAGCTATCATTGTTTTTGGGAGATCAACAACAAGAAAATCCATAGCAACAAGATTTGCTTTTCTAGTCCCCATTTAACCCTATCAGTGGTGGAGGCGGTGGGAAATTCACGCCTTCCATGGCTAGAATCTCCTTTGGCGTTTTAATGAGGGGTGTGAACGTATCCCTCCTTGAATAAGGGGCAATGTTCCTGTTGATAAAATATAATGCCTAAAAACATTACTAATATTTTTTTCACATCTTTACGTTTTGATAATCACAAAATATAAAAACGTTCAACGTAAATAAGTAATTAGTAGTAAATTCTCATTTCAACAAATACATCACTTAAAGGTATGAATAAATAAATGCTTAATGCATTTTATGATCAAAGGAAATTTTTATTCAACCTCACACTTTTATAAAATGTAATAAACATTTTTAAAATATTACAAAACATTTTCTACAATTAAAAGAAATGTTTTATTCAAAATAAACATTTTGAATTTCAAATTTTTGGACCTAAAACGGCTAGAAAAGTTCCAGAAAATTCCCCCTACACAAAAGACAAACTAGGGAAGCCCTAGTCTTGGGCGGCCCCCTTAACTACACGGCCGGCCCCGTTAAATCTAAGAATACCGCCCACCTATTTAAGGGGACCCCCCCTAGGTAGACACTCCCCCAGTTTGTCCTATAAATACTGGACTTTTCCTCACAATTTTCTCACCTTTTGCACTCATTCTTTCTGCTCAAAATAGCCCACATATCCTCTCTAAAATCCTTTGATCATTTAATCATAAAGCTTTGTTTCCAAGTGATCCAAGCTTAATTCCTCAAGTGCAAGAAAAGAATACTTTCATCATCAAGTGAAGAAGTATTACACCTGAAGTGTGTATTGCAATCTTGTTGCAACCATATCACATATTTGTAAATCAGTTGTATATTTGATATTTGTGTGTATGAAAGCTTTAATCTTGGGGATCTTTGTAAGTATAGTTAAATCATGGTGATCTTACCAAGTAGTGTTAGATAGTTGTGATATAAGTAGAGTGGTGAAGTGAAGTTGTGAAGAAGTCGTGAAGTCGTGAAGTTGTGAAGTCGTGAACAAGTCGTGAAGCTGTGTTACGATAGATTGATTCTAGCTAAGATTAGAACTCGACATTTAGCTTTGTGTCATAAATCGGTGTAAGCATCGTTGTGTACGGTTTTCTCCGCCATAAGGGAGTTTGTTGACATAGTGAAGAAAACTCTCGAGCTTGGTGCTCGGGGAGTGGAGTAGGGCGAAGAGGTGCTTCGTTACCGAACCACTATAAATCCTTGCGTTGTGGTTTGATTGTTCTTACTCTTATTTCTTGTCTTACATTACTTTCTCATATCATTTTATTGATTGTTTAGATAAGTATATTGTTCATATTGTGCAAGTGTTGAACTCACATAAAGTCGAATCTAAAATTTTACTAACAATTTAAAACCTTTAATTAAAAAGCGGTAAACTATTCAACCCCCCTTCTAGTTTTCCACAATTGGTATCAAGAGCCACGCTAAACAAGATTTTTAAAATAAATTGTATTTTAAAACTTGAATCGATCTATGGAATCGGAAAAATATTTAGAAGGGCAATCTATGCAAAGACCACCACTATTTGAACGTGGTGGATTTATTTATTGGAAAAATAGATTCGAGACTTATGTGAAATCAAAAGATCTAGATCTTTGGCATGTTATTACCGATGGTGATTTTCCTCCTATTCAAAATAATCCCGAAAAGAAAAAGGATGAAGTTGTACCTTTTCATAAACAAAATGATGATCTTAAAAAGAAACTTGCAAAAAATAATGAAGCTAAAATGGTAATTTATAATGCTTTGCCACGTAAAGAATACGAAAGAATTTTTATGTGTCAAACCGGAGAAGAAATTTTTATGTGTCAAGATCTTAGGCTTGAAAATGAGATGCTTAGAAAAGAAATGTCTAGGCTAAATCAATTTAATGATAGTAGTCATTCACTTAAGAAAATAATAAGTTCTCAAAAACATTCCGGCGACAAATCCGGTTTAGGATTTAATTTTACCAAAGGATCACCTAGCGAAACCAAACAAGTAAATTTTGTAAGAGCTCAAGAAGTCGAGTCGAAAGAAAAATTGATAAAATCAAACCCAAACTCAAAACCAAAATTTATACTTTTAAACAATACTAAAATTCCCATTGCAAGTGATGATGAGGTAAAACATTTTTACAAACCTTCCTTAAAACCCAGAGTCGGATTTACTAAACCCATAATGAGGTCTAAAACACCTCCTCCGAGAAGAAAGGAAAACTCTCATCCTCGTTCCAAAACACCTCAACCTAGGAGAGACCAAGGTAGACCAAATTACTCTAACACTAATCACACAATGTGGAATCATCCACATCAACCAAGCTTTACTCAATGTGGAAGATGCTCACCGTGCATGTGTTCGAATCAAATGCAAAACATATGCGGAAACAATAACTTCAGATACATGAAACGTTGGGGACCAAATGGCTAAGCCATCACAACCTTTGAAGTAGTGTGCTCTCTACAAACATTCTTTGTCTCCGGATTAAGGAATTCATGATAAGGTTCACATGAACCCTTATCACTTTTCATATTCGTAGAATATAGATTATAAGTAAATGTCTATGTGACTATGATGTTGTAGTGAAATTAGTTCTTAGAAAAAAATGTAGTACTCAATAAATTAACAATTGTTGGTTTTCTAGCTTTGAAGAGATTAGTTCACTATGAACTATTCTTTCGTGTAGATTATTGTTATACGTCTACAAAATGGAAATCTTCTATGACCACATAGCAAACTCACGTAGACGAAGAAGAGCAAGCTAGTGGTTAACAATTAACATAAAAGTAGGATTAGTCGCATGAAGATCATAGACACACTATGGATGAAACAAACTCCCTTCGACCTCGACGATCGCCTCGGATCCGTGTCACCATCAATCCACTTCAATCAGAATTGAACCTTGTTGAAATTTCAACTAATACGAGTCTTATTTATTTCATTATCTTCGCTATCCATTCTCGTCTCATCTCAAATCGAATATACTAATTGTCTTTTTGAGATGAAATTAATCCTTCCTTTTCTTGCAAGAAAATTTCCAACTCTAAAACACCTCGACGAATTGACGTCTGATTCTCATCCAAAAATAGTTAAAGAAACTTTTTAAATTAATAAATGGGTTAATTAATAAATTGTCAATAATCATTCTCACAAACACACGGCCAAAAGATCAAAGAAAATTTTTTTTCGTCATGGAGGCCGGCCCCCTTTAAAATTAAGGTATCAGGCCATCGTAAAATGGCAGGCCCCCTTAATTAATTAAGGGGACCGCCTATCTGGAAAAACAAACACCCCCTTTCTGTCGAAATTATATACCCAAACTTCATTTTTTTTCTCTCCCCCTTCTCTCTACACCCAACTGTGAAACGAACACCATAAGCCAAAAACCTTCAACGAACCAATCTCAATCGCCTAAATTAACCAAATTTCCGCAAGGGGATTTCGCTAACTAAGACAATCAACAACTATCTATTTTAAAGCCTTTTCCATCATTCTTGTCCATTTTTGATTCATCCATTTTTGCTCCTAATTAAAATTGGGTGTTCTTTATTATTTTCCTACCTTTTAGATTAGAACTAGGAACTCTATAACTACAATGATTCCCGTAGTCATAAGAATTCAATACATTCATTAGAATTGAGTCACAAAAGTTTTTCTTGGTTCGAAAATTTTATAAGTTAAGAACATGTATGCTCATGAACATATAGCCGAATTTTTGCATATATGCATTTTTAAACTTACACATTGTTGATTAATGCCAAAACATGATAAAAATAATCAAGTATTAATCATCCAAACATACATATATATTTTTCAAATCAATGAGTAAAATTCTATAAAAATAAAGGAGTGTTTGGCTCGTTTCTTAGGATCAATTTTTAGAGTCAAAATGACCATCACTATAGTTTTGTCACTTGTATAAACACTCAACAAACTTGTATAAGTCATCAAGATATATAATTCATATATATATTGATACATTTTATGAAAGGTATAAAATAAAGGGGCGTTTGGTTTAATATTTTAAAACATGGTTTTGAGTCAAAACAAACACTATTTAACTTTTGTCAAGTCAAAAATAATAAACTTATACTTGTCAACAAAATATACACTTAACGTATAGTTTTTGACAAGCTTAAACAAATTTTATATTAATAAGGAAGTGTTTACGTCATTGTCTTGATGTTGAAATATATAACTAATATATACTCTTCGACATCCTAGATTAAGTCAAAAATAAATTAAGGAACATATGGATCACTTCTTAGGGTTTTTAGAATCGAAGTAATCCTTGTCCTACATTTATCATTTTTCAAAACTTCATTTTATTTTCTTTATTATATTTTTTAACATTTTATGATGCTGATAACTTGTTTAGGTGACAAAAATGCCGAAAGCTACTACCACCGATATATCTCTCACTAAATCCTACATCCCAAAAGTATCCAAAATTCCTGGCATCTCCCCTACAATTGCTCAATTCTACAAACCTATTAAAAACCGCAATATTCACGAAGGTCGTGTTGTTGATCAAGCCTACTATAAATCTAACAATATTGAGCGTCTCTTTACTAACATTCGTTTCAATTGTCTCTTTCAAATCAACGAACCAATTGTTCCGAGATTTATTCTAGACTTCTATAGTCAAGTCACGGTACAAACCGATGAATATGGCTATCTTATTATCTCTTATATGATTCAACACGAATTCATAACTCTCACTCTCGCTTAATTCGGTCAATTCCTCAAAATTCTATACAATGGTCAAGCCGTTTTTACAAACGGATGGGACATTGCATCTCTCGAGTATTCTTAAGAAACCGAGGGACCATATTGCACTGATCTTCCTACTCCTGACGACATTCTTCGACTTCTTGAATTGGAACGTGTCGTGGTAGACCGTACCATTTAAAGCCAAACCGTCTCTCTCAATCCAACTCAAATTCTCACCAAAGAACTAAGCCCCGACATAAAGCAATAGGAAGAACTAATTCGGGAGAATGTGTTCGGACTAGGAGGATATCGGGACCGTCTCCCCGCTTGTCTTGCTCACATGTTGTATTGTGTTGTTGCCGAAGAACAATACAATCTTGCTTATTTCTTCGTCAAAAGAATCAAATGTGCTAGATATACTCTAACAGCTAATCTTCCGTATGACATGTTTCTTACTCGTCTTTATTGACACGTCATGGAAATATATCCTCATATTGACAATGGCATTTATGACATTGTTGATCGAGTCATGCGTCCTCTTGCCCTACAACAAACTCGAAGACCTCAAAGTGATCATGGCAATGCACGTCATTCAGTATCTTCTCCATCTTCTCATCATTAAGGCACGTCATCTCATCAACACGATGATGATGATGATGATAATGTCCAAACTTCTCGTACAAGTACTCCATCTCCTACCACCTACCTTAACTCTCTTGATCCTCTCAACTACCAAAACTACCAAATGCCTTCCGCTTCTGAACAAACCGATGAAACTCTCTTTGAACGACAAACCGTCTTTCTCAACCAAACGCAACAAATGCATAAGGAGATGCGCGGAGGTTTTAATTCATATAGAAAGGCACTAAAAGGAGTGTTTAGCTAGAAGAAGAAATGAAGACATAGGATTGAAGTGAGCTAGATGGCTAAGTGTATGTTGGGATCTCAGATTTGATGATTACAAATTACATATGCATAAATGAAGACGAATGAAACAACAAGGGATTAATATGACACTTTGGTATTCTACATAGAAGATTTCCATGAAGATGGGCATTGAAAAGTCAAAGAATATCAAAGATAAAGGAAGGTTTTAATTAGTTTTAATCAGCTTCCTAATATAATTAATTAGCTTCTTTTGTAAGCCTTAATATCCCTCTATATAAAGGGTATTAGGGTGAATAGTTTTATTATCCATCATAGTTAGATCTCTCTAATGAGAGTCTAATAGTTAGTTAGTTAGTTTAGCCCCAAGGATCATTTGATCTTAGGGCAATAGATTAATAAAAGAAAACCTTGTTGAATAGCATTATTGTTCTTGTTTATTCCGTTGCGTATTAATGTTATTCGTAAAACTAATCCTAGATGGACTAAACGATTCTCAACACACGGGGTGACCGAGTCTTTTTCTAATATCTAACACATACGTCCTTCTCCGTTCTTCGTTTTCCTACGTTTCGTTCGTTTTCGTGCATTTTGTACGATTTTATACGTCTTCATACGCTTTTATATATTTTTATAAAAAGTACTAAAATATATAAAAACGGATAAAACGTTTGAAAACATTCAAAAACGTATTTAAGCATAGAAAAACGTAGAAAAC
>BQNB010158887.1:0-12015 GCA_026074375.1 Tanacetum coccineum | reverse complement strand
AATCTAAGACCGCCTCTTGCGGGTCCCCCTCATCAAAACCATAATGGTCCACCGGGACCTAATCTTCATATGCCAGCTCCTGATCTCCGAACGATGGAGGAGCTGTGCCAGCCTACGATGAATGGACGGGGCGGACCGATCGCTCCCGTTAACATTCAGGCTACTGACTTCGGACTGAAGAATCATATGATTCAACTAGTCCAAAACAGTTATCAGTTTCACGGGCTACTGGGTGATGATGCAAACAAGCATCTCAATAAGTTCTTGACTATCACCCAGAGTATGAAGCAGAACGGGGTCACCGATGACGCCCTTCGCTTATACCTCTTTTCTTATTCGTTGACGCATCATGCCACCGCATGGTTTAATCGTCTTCTGAAAAATTATATCCATACTTTCTACGAGATGGTTCCAAATTTCTTTCTAAATACTTTACTCCTTCTATGGTGACGAAACTAAGGAATGAAATCAGTAACTTCCGACAGCTTCTGGATGAATCTTTATTCTAAGCGTGGGAACGTTACAAGCTTTTGATCGACTGGTGTCCAAACCATAATATGTTCCTCGTTACTCAAATAGATACATTCTATAACGGGTTAACATTACGACACCGTGATACGATCAATGCTGCTGCTGGGGGAACCTTTATAAAAAGGCGACCCGAAGAGTGTTATGATCTTATTGAGAATATGACCGCCCACCACAATGACTGGGATACCTTAGCTCATAGGGGTGAGTCATTTAGTTCTACCACTTCTTCTTCTGAGATAGCAGCTCTTGCTCAGCAGATGATTGAAATGATAAAAGATATGATACAGATGTACCGTTCAAATCAGCAAGTTAATTCTGTGACTCCTAGCTGTGAGACTTGTAGTGGTCCACATTCTTATTATGAGTGTCAAGCCATCGGTGGCTCACTCAGGACGTTTATGCTACTATGGGGAACTATAATTCAGGTGGTCATGCTTACCAACCTCAAGGAGACCGTAATCTGCTTAGCTATCGTTCTAATAATTTTCTTGGACCACCCAGTTTTAATCTACCAAATAATCAAAATCAGGGTAATAATCAAAATTTTCAAAACAATCAAAACAGATTTAATCAAGGTCAAGGGTATAATCAGAACAGAGGTCATAATTTTAACCAGGGTAATAATTATAATCAAAACCATGGTCAAAATTTCAATCAAGCTCAGCCGAATGTTCCATCTTTGGAAGAAATGATGCTACAACATATGAGATTGACTGAAGCTAAAATGCAACAAATGCAAAATCACATTGACCAACAAATACAAAATTTGAAAACCCAAAATACCCAAATGGTAAATCTGATGGGTCAAGTGCAAAAGGCTCTCCAGGAGAGACCTCAAGGTGCGTTGCCTAGCAACACAATACCTAACCCTCGAGATGAGCTCAAAGAAATTACCACACTGAGTGGTATTGTTTTAGCTGAACCCTTAGTTCCACTTCCTTCTCTTTCTTCTTATTCTAAGGAGGTAGAACGAGACTCGGAGACGATAACAGACCAGGTACTTCCTGAAAGTACCACAAGAGTCCCACCTCTGTTTGTTCAGTCGTCTCCCTCTTCTAGATCTTCAGAGATACCTCTTCCTACTTCTTCTTCTTTTGAGCTTCCTAAGCGGAACCCTCATCAACCTCAAATTCCTTATCCCTCAAGGTTGAATAAGGAGAAGCTTCAAGACAAGTCTGATTATTCTAAGTCATAAGTATCTTTTCTTTCAAATGATCAAGAAAACTTCATTTAAATATCATACTTCTTGTCCGAAGCTTAGCTCTTATGCAGAGTACCTATAAAATGTTAAAAGATCCTCCTTCCGCTTAGGAGAAACTAATTAGGATTGGCAAATACTTCTCGAACTGAAAATTTGCTCCAGCGGTCCTCCTCAAAAAGACTTCCCGAGAAATACTTGGAGACCCTGGGAAAATTTCTCATTCCATGTGACTTTCCTGAGCTTGAAAATGCATGGCACTAGGCTACCTTACGCCAGCATTAACCTCATTTCATCTCACTAGTAAAGGAAAAAATTGATGCTTCCTGAAACTTGTTCCTACTCGTCTGACCCTCGAAAGCTAGCTAACCGATCTATTGCTTATCCAGCCGTATAGCCCAGTATGTATTCGTCAATTAGGTAAGTTCACATTCCCGTCCCACCCGGCTAACTTCGTTGTCGTCAACAACGATTCCGATCCTCATGTCCCCCTTATTTTTAAGGGATACGTTCTTGAGGACGGCGCGTGCATCTAGTCGATGTCATACGGTGGAAGAGCTTATTTTGAAGACGTGATGCAAAATTTGATCATTTATCATGCTGATACACTTGAAACATCCTCAAAAGCATGGAAATAACGTCGATTAATATGATTAAACTTCATGTACATCACAAGCGAGGAATCATTTTAAAGAAATTTTAAAAATTAAGAAATAAATCAAACATTACCTTCAGTGGCAGTACCACTTCCTTCTTCTGATTCTTTTCCTATCTCACATCAATTGAACTATGATTCTCTTCTCAGAGGAGTTCGCCGATTGGTATGCTTAAATTAACACATAACCTCACTATAAAGAACCGACCCCCAAATGATCAAAAACGACATAAAATTCCAAATATATGTTTAGTTTTATGTATTTACTGTGCAGGTATTAGATATTCACTAAAAGAAAAAATCAAGGACAAAACGTACAAACCAGAGCAGCGGAATAAAAAAAATCGTAAAGTCAAATCAACCCCCCCAAAAAAATCAAAGTCAACAAATCTATGACGAAGCCTAGACGAAGAAATATCATATTGACCACCCGTACCCCACTAAATGGATCGGGTCGCCCAAGAAGATTACTTTATTAATTACAAGGCCCTAACTCCCTTTATACTAAAACCGGACCCGAAAACCAAGAATATAAAACCCAACATAAACTAACCAACCCATTTCTACTGCAGGTAACTCTATTACACCGTTAGTCCTTTAGGACTATCATGATTAGTCCTCAGGACTAACCCATGTCCAACATCCTTACAACTATTAGGTCCAAACTTGCCAACATTCAAACTAAAAGCATAAACCTGCCCAATTACTGTTCGACAATCTCCTATCACATATCGTTGCACTATAGCACACTGCTACCAAAAAAAACATCACTAGTTCTCAACCTTCACCTCACACTTAACCCATATCAAATCACTGCCGGAACTCTCCAAAAACACCTGGCAAAATCCCATAGCATCTCATTGGCTGAAGAATGAAGACCAAAATCAAGGGCTATGATGAATTTGCTTGGAGAACAAATGATTGAAGGCTGAGATTAAGGATTTATGACCTCCTCACATAACAAACACAACAATCACAAACCGAGAGCTTGTATTCGGCTATTTATATGAAGCTTATTTCTTCATTGAAGGACAGCTAGTGTAGAAGTAGTTTAGAGTAAGTGTAACTTTATTTTTCATCTTATTTACTTTAAATTGTACGTTACTTCTCAAACCTTGTAAAGTTTTTAAGAATTAAATGAAATTTCAGTTTTAAAATATTATCATTTTAAATTTGTTTTTTAAACCTTAATGCATTTAAGCTTAAATGTGTGTTCACAAACCATTTTTCATAAGCTAATCAGCCTTTACTCAGGTCAAATTGGGTAGTTAAGGCTTTATATTTTAAAAGGTTTAACTAAGTTTTTACTCCAAAAAAACACCTCAAAAAGCTAACCTTGGATGATAACTTAAAGGGAAGATGCTTATGGGTATTTACAGCTTATTGTATAAGCACGAGCTTGTAGACAAAGCTCTAAAGAGCATTTTTTTGTCCCGTGTTTTGTGCAAAGGAACTAAGTAAGTCTTCAATTTTCACATTTTTGGCTTATTTACTGTTCCTTAGCATATTACTGCTTATTCTGCTTATTTATCTTATATTATGATGTTTAATGCTTATGTATTCTATGCTTAATGTTTAATCTTCTTTTGCTATAAGCTTTTCTTTAAAACTGCCATTTTAGTCTTTACTCTATACGCTTTAATCTAAGATTGCTTATTTTTATTGCTAATTTTATGTTCAATTGCTTAAATGTCTACATTATACCATATGCTATTAAACTGTTTTTTGGTTTTTACAAGTTTTTCTTAATGCTGTTTTAAGCTTAAAATGGTTTTTCAGATCCTTAAGGGCTATTTTGGGTCAAAGGATCAAAATGTCCAAATGAGGTATAAATTTTGTTTTTTTGTTCTTGAGTTCAGTTTTCTTAGCTTTAAATTTAGTCTATAAGTTTAGTTTAATGCAGTTTTATAAAGTTAAAAACTCAAGTTTAAGGTTTTGGTAACCCATAGTTTAAACAGTGGGTATTTTGAGTCTATAGATTCTAATCAGCTTATTTGCTTAGTTCTGGTTAGGTTCTTGAAGTCATCATTTCATTCTTGTTTTTAAGTCTTAAATCAGTAAGATTGGACAAGTTTAAGTATGCATTTGCCTTGTTTAAAACTGTTAAAGTTTTCAAGTGTTAGTTTCAAAGCTTAAAAAGCCATTTTTAATCTCAAAATATAGGTCAGTTAATGTTAGATTTAGGATTTAAAGCTCATTGCATAAGCTCTTTGGTGTATAAGCTTTATCTGTTTCAGCTTATTTTGTAGTCTAAACTTCATTTACCAGCTTAAAATTAAGCCTACACTTTGCCTTTTGTCTTTTCAAAAGCTTGAAAAAACTCAACAGCTACTGAGTGTAATCAGCATTTTCATGTAGCTTTTTCATGGCTTATCTGAACTTCAAAATGCTTTTTGATTGCTGTTTTAGATAGTTTGTAGGATAAGCTTTAGAGTGTTATAAGTCATTAAGCCATAAGGATCCATTTACTTGCTTAAAAATAAGCTCAAAAGTCCCTTAGTAGGCTGTTTTAAGTATCTTTTAGCCAAACTGCTTATTGGCTTATTTGAATGTTCCAGCATATTTAATTGTTTAAAGTGTGCTTAGATTTGCTTATTAGGTTAGGTTTTAATCATAGTTAGCTTATTTAGCTTAGGTTAGAGCTTATTCAAGCTTTAAATCATTTGTTTTTAGCTTATCTGTTTTCTTAAATGCTTATTTTGTCTAAAAAAGCAAACAATTAGCCCTTTTGGTCACTTAGTATTAAAAAGCCAAGTCTATCACTTTTAAGTGCTTATTTCCAGCTTATTTTAGGTTTTTATAAAAAGTACTTTTACAAAAGTTGCTTATTTTTAGGTTTTAAAGCTTATTCAAAAAGAAAATTTCAAAAATAAAAACATGGGAATTGGGGAAGTCAAGGGTGAGCAAGGCTCGAACCCCTGACCTCTACATAACTCAACCACGTTTTAACACACACCTCCACTACAACATGCCCTTGGGTCTTTTCCGGTTATTGATTGCAAAATTTAATATACAACCCCTTTTAACCAATTTTAGCTTTAAGCCCCTTTTTGCTTATTAACAGCTTAATGAGATAAGTTGCTGGCCCCGTTTTATTTTTCATAGGATTAGCCTTCTTCAAAGTACTTTTTGTAATTTTTTCAGATTTTTTATAATTAGTTTAATATTTTAAATATTTAATTTAGATTAAAACTGTTTTTAATTCATAATAAATTAAATAAAAGTCAAAAAAATATAATTCTTTTTTAGAAAATTTTCTTTTATCATTTAGGACTGTTAAAAATTAAATTTGCATTTGTAGGGTTAAATTTGTAGATTTTAGGTTTTTAAAGAACGAGTTTAGGATCCCGTTAACATTTTTTGTGTTTTAGCCTTAATTGCTTTAGTTTTTAGTTTTCCCTTATTTGTTTTTGCATTATATTTGTAGAAATAGGAAATCAAACCCAATTTGTGATATTCAAGCATTGTTCCACAAACGTTACCTCGATTTTCAAATTCGCACCTCCTCGGGAAACGACCCGGGAAGTTTTTTTAGGGTTTTACTTTGGGTAAAAGTAAATTTCCTTTTAAAAGTCTTACGGAATACTTATCTCTCTCTTATTATTGATATTTTGGGACTACTTAGTATATATTTATATTTATATTATATGTATATAGTAAGAAATCTTGCGATCAATTTTTGGCGCCGTTGCCGAGGAGGTGTGTTACGATTATCGTGTTTCGTTTGAAGATTAGTGTTTGAAGACCCTTCCCCGTGAAGTTATCGCTTTCATTTATGAATATTTTCAAGTAATCAAAAATACCAAAAAAATTGAAAAACAACAAAGTCAATCGTTGTGTCACTTGTGATTTCGGCTCACCTTTAGATTACAAACTATAAGAGAGGTATAAGGAGGGTCGATCCTACGAACTTCGACCCAAAAGAAGAAGGTTTTTAAAACACTTCGCGCTTACCCGCTCCTCCGCTTCTTTGTGCGTTTTCTAGAGAGCTACCGTACACTTGTTCGATTATCGGTTACCAAAAATATTTTTTCTTTCTTATGTAGTTTGCTATAAATAATCGTCTCTATCCTCTTATTCGTTTAATTCTTATCTTTGTTACCCTCTTATTTGTTTAATTCTTCATCATATCTTTGTATGACCATCCTGGTTGCTCGTGTTGTGGAGGTCCGTTTAATGGTGGGAACTGTCCGAGCTGTAGCAGTGTAGGATCCGAAAATGAGTTTGTGTATGACTCAAATCCTTATTCTTATAATGAAACACCGAACTTCTTCAACCAACCTCCACAACACCAATACGAGACATATTCTTGCGAGTTTTGTGGAAACGATGCTCATTATGGTTACGATTGTCCACCTCAAGTCCCGTTTCTCTACAATCAGGACACATGATTCAATTAAAACTTTGATAATTTTCCACAAACTTCACCAAGTTTCCAACAACAATATCTTTGTTGTGAAAACTGCGGGGGTCCTCACGAGACTTTTCAGTGTCAACCGTTGAACCAAAATTTCTACAAACCTAATCTTTGTTATAATTCTATTGCTTCCGGTTTTGACCAATTCCAACCCTCGCAGTTTCCCGTCATTCATCAACCTCCTCAAGAAATGAGTATCCAAGATACGAAGGATCTGAAGCAGCGGTATTTATATAAAATGAAAAGTTTAATTAATGAATTTCCAATTAAGGATTATCTCCGGTTTTGACCAATCCCAACCCCCGCAGTTTCCCGTCATTCATCAACCTCCTCAAGCAACGAGTACGAAAATGTTGCAAGCTAGAGAAAACCTAATGAACACTATACAAACCTTTTTAAAGAAGTTTAATCGTATATCTTTTAGAGAAACGCCAAAGGTTTTATTGCTAGCTTGGGAGAAATTCTATGAAATTAAGCATGCTTGTAGAAAAAAGCAAAATCAACCAGAGGATTTACAAGAATTGCTTCGTAAACTTCTTGAAGATTTGCAAATTATAAGTGAGGAGCTGACAAATTATATTAATACTCCAAACTGGAATTGTCCTGCCTTCTACGAAGATGATGACGAGGAGTATACTATTGCAATCACACCCAGTTCATACAACTGAGGGAGCCCGATACTCTCTAGTATGGGACGAGCTTGTAGCACTATTTCGGAAACAGAATCGGACGAAGTAATAAAGTCTAGTGTTGAGGACCTTGTCCCAATCCTAAGTGAGTCCGAGGGTATTTCCGACGATACATGTAATGTACCTTTTTGTGATAATTCTCCTTCTCTTGATGTTTTAAACGATTACTTTGAGATTTTCTCCGATTTTAACGATGATTGTACTTCGAGTGATGACGATTCTTTTGAGAACATTGATTACGTTGAGGCATTACCTCTCGATTCTGAGCTCGTCAGCTTAGAAGAGGTGAAGGACGATATACTTCATGAGAAATTATTGAATATCTATCTTCTTATTGCTAAGATCGAATCTTTGAATGACAACCCCACTCCTGATTGCGTGCTCAAGTCTCCTTCCACCTTTCCTATCCCCGTTGAGGATAGTGACTCTTTCTTTAAGAAGTCCGATACTTCTCTCTCTTATTCGGATAATTCTTTACCCGAATTCGAGACTTTTAGCGATCATACGGAAAAGACGAGTAGTGGCAGTACCACTACTCATGCTGATAACTCTCTTCCCGAGTATGATTCGTTTCTCTTTGAGACTGAGCCCGATCAGGGCAAGTTTACTAGCGTTGTTATGGAAGATATTTTGGGAGAACCTCGTGTGCCTATTGTGTTGCCCACCCATCCCATCCTTTATCTGGATTCGAACTTCGCTCCTTCTAATGATTCTCTCAAGCCCGATCTTGTAGTTTCTTTTCCTTCCGGAAATAGAAACAAGATTTTCGATCCAGGGATATTCATTGAAGTCCAATCCAAGAGATTTCTATCTCCGTATGAATTTTCTATCTCATTCATCCGTGATCCTCTTTCTACAGTTTTTGACACTTTGCTCCCATTTTTATCCAAAAATGAGGAAAAAGTTTTCAATCCTAGTAGTCTTTCTTCTAATGAGGAAAAATCTCCTCATCTCTTATCTCATCGGGGCTTTAATCCTTCAAAGATCATTTTTGATTTTTCTGAAAGCCCGATGATGATTTATGGAGGGAACATTCCTAACTTGGATGTCCTGTTTCTCCATTTTTATCCTCCTTAACCAGCTCAAGTATGGGGGATCGAGTCAGGCTCAAGACTCGGTTAACAAAAATAAGTGCTTCGTGGGTGGCAACCCATGCTTATCCGTATATAATTATATAGTAGTAATGAATAAGTGTGTTGTGAGGAGGCTCACCTATTCCTTTCTTGTATTTTGTGGTTTTTGTTGTATGTCCAGGATTGCCCCGGATTATGAAGCCTCTCGTGCTCGTGGTTTTGTCCTTTGTTCACTCGAGCTTCAATCCTTAGCATGATTAAGGGAATCCAATATCCTAATCTTATAGACTAACGTTTATCTTTGTGCATACTTAATAAACGGGCTTATATTTACGTAGAGACCCTTCTTAAAACATTGAGAACAATGTTCAATTCTAGTATAGGGGGATCTATCGATTTGATTGTACCTGTAATCGTTGTTTTCACGTAATCCCATTTTTACCACCAACATACCAAAAAAATGAAAAAAATTTAAAAATCTTCAAAAATCAAATAAGTGTTTTATCACAATGTTGACTTTCCTGTTAGGTAGAATAAGAATAAATTTTGACTCGATCGAGCGTGTTAAGCTCTAGCTTGTCCCTTAACTTTAAGACTAAGCATTCGCGGATATTTTTAATTAAAGATTTTAAATTTGCGAAGAACGAGAAATGATAGAGTTAATTATGAGTTAGATGCTAAACAAGGATTAGTTGGAAATCTTAAGAGTTCATAAGTGTAGTTTGTGGCTTTTCTCTCCCAAAAGCTTCTAACCGGACTAATAATACACGCTCTCTTCAAAAATTAAACTTATATCAACGATTTTTGAAGTATGATCGATATGAATAATTTTAGTCTTAGTTCAAATTTATACTTAAATTTTCTAAAAAGAAAATTTTCTTTATATCATGGTAATATAAAGTGTTAAAAAAATTATGAAAAATGAGGTAATAATAACAATAAAAACTGTGGGCTGATAAAAGTTTACTGCATCTTGCCGGCTCACAACCGATGTTGCAGTCTTCTAAATAAGGCACATAGTAATTATTCGAGACTGATAAAAGTTTGTTGCATCTTGCCGGCTCACAACCGATGTTGCAGCCTTCTAAAAGGTCAAGGATTTCCTTAGTTTAAAGGATGTGTAATTATATTAAGTGTAATAAATGTGATTTAATAAATATAGGGAGATTTAATAAATATAGGGAAAATCTCTTTTTCTTAAATTTAAATATGCTTTTGAACTAAGACTATTTCGTTTTAAGTTGTGATTTTATGTATATACGGGAAATCCAAGGGTGTTGAAACCGAAGGTCCGTGAGTCTCGATACTAGTCTCTGTGGGGTGTCAAAAGCCTGGTCACTTAGCCGCAAGGTTGGGATGTGCCGAGACGAAAGTCGCTACATGGGATGATCTCGCCTTCAAACTCATTACTTTTGGGTGGAACGTGAAGCATAGAAATTTTGCAAAACGTTTGATCTATGGTTGAAATTCGAAATAAGCACATTCACCTAAGATATAATAATTGTCGGGAGCGAAAAGTTTCACAAGGTACAAGTATGAGTAGTGTTAGCATCTTAGCTTGTATGTAACGGTGATTTCGTTTTTAAGCTTAGTTTGGGACAAGTGAAAAGTCAGGAACGATGAATTTATCCTTTTTTGGGCATTTTAGGATTAAAGTGCTTCTTGTTCTGTGACCCTAAAAGTTATAAAAATAACGAAAGTCCAAACATGTTAGTTAGTTGCTTAAAAAGAAAAGTACAAAAAAATGAGAAAAAGGGAAAAATACAAAAATATGTGTGGTAATAAGTGTAAATATTTAAAAATGGTCAAAACGGGGCTTTTCAAAACTAATGATTCTTTAATTCCCTTTGATGAACACTTAGCTACTTTTCGAGGTAATTAGTCGAGGGGGATTCAGAATCTTGGTTTTATAAAGTGTTTACTTATGGCATTGCGTGAGGACACGGCAATATCTTAGTATGAGGGATTTTGGTATGTCCTTAATTACACATACCTTTTACCTATAAAAACAAGCCTAAATGACCAAAAACAGACATAAAATGCCAAATATATGCTTGTTTTGCTATTTGTGTTGTGCAGGTAACGGATATTCTGAAAATGGACAAAAATGAAGCAAAACGGACAAAACCGAGCACAGGATTGGAAAGAGCGTAAAAAGCCAAAGTCAAAGTCAAAAAGTCAAAGTCAAAGACGAGGCCGAAAATGAAGAAATCTTAAATGGACCAACCCGCACCCCATTTAATGGGTCGGGTCAGCCCATTAAGACTTTATCTAAAAGTCTTACAATATAAATAAGCCCAAATCTCTTTTAAATCAAACCCGGCCCAAAACAATTAATATAAGCCCAAACTCGTAACACCGTTAGCCTATAAACCCTTCTAACCCTGTTTTCACAATTAGTCCTTAAGGACTTTCACTGCTAGTCCCTGACTTATTACACCGTTAGTCCCTATCACCTAACGCTCGTTACCCTTTTATACCTCTTACCCTTAACACCCTTAACCCCCGTTACCCCCAAAACTTATAAACCTTTTCCCGCCACCACTATTCACCCATCCTTGTCCTACCCTGCACCACGACAAAACAACATCACACCTAAAAAAAACCTCAACCCCACTCACAAGAAGCCAATTCCACCTTGGCAATCCCCTATAACCTCATTCGTTGATGGGACAGAGACAAAAATCAAGGGCTCAGATTTCACTACTTGGTGACCAAGAAAAAATGGATGGCTATGATGATGGTTTCATTCTCCTCACACAAAAAACACAACAAGCACACCTAGAAGCTTGAATTCGGCTATTTATATGGAGCTTATTTCTTCATAAAGGGATATCTAGGGTAGAAGTAGTTTGAGGAGTAGTGTAGCTTTATTTTTCAGTCTTATTTTATGCTTTTCTTTACTTTAAATTGTACTTACTTGTCAAAGCAATGTAATTTTTAAGTTTTAATGAAATTCAAGTTTTAAGTTTTAAAATTCTGTCATTTTTAATCATGTCTTTACTTAAATGCATTTAAGCTTAATTTATGTTCTAAAGCCATTTTCATAAGCTAATTAGCTCATTTACTCATGTCTAACTCAGTTAAGCTTTTTCAAAAGCTTAACTAAGTTCTCACTCTTAAATTACCTCAGCTTAATGTGGAAGATAAGCCAAACCTGGATGGGCTTATATGACCATACTAGCTTGTTTTGAAACAAGCTAGAGCTTGTTGATAAGCTCTTAAGAGCATTCATGCCCTTGTTTAAGCAAAGAGCTTTGTAAGTCCTCACTTTTCATTTTTCTGCTCATTTACTGTTTCACTGCTTATTTCTGCTTATCTTTGCTTATTACTGCTTATTAATGCTTATATATGTTGTTTATTACTTACTTATGCTTGTTTATATGCTAGAAGTCATTTAGTTAACTTTTCATTAAAACTGTCTTTTATAGCTTTAAATCTGCTCATACTTG
>BQNB010158886.1:2354-14976 GCA_026074375.1 Tanacetum coccineum | reverse complement strand
AGCTCAAAACCAAGAAAAACATAATCTAATAATTTTTCTTGTTTAGCAGTATTAAATGTTACTAACAGGATTAACAGTGACACATAGAAATAACTAGCAGTACTAACTATAAGTAACAGTTTGTCAAACAGTCTTAAATATAAGTAGCAGTACTAATTATAACTAGCAGTATTAATTTACAAATATGGGCTATGTTTCCAGTCATATGCCTTGAGCATCCACTATCAACAAAGCCTTTATCATTTAGTTGTGAAATGCTCTGCACAAAAAACTTATGAAGTTAGTTTTCTTTGGGGACCCAAGCCATTACTGACTTGGATCTGCCTTGTGCATCAATGTAATTATATTTGTTGAAAAACAGTGATGCACCATTGGATTTGATGGGTCTCCAAACCCAACATGCTGAGGGCTTAACATCATTAAATCCCCTTGACCTGATAGTATTAACAATTGATCTAAATGGCCTACCAGTATCAAACCTTTGATTAAAACACCTTTTTGTTAATGCTTTTCTTTTGTAAAAGGGCCTGTGAACAGTTGATTGTGCTTGATTTTGAAAATATGTCCTTGGTCTAGCACAATGAATTGTTGATTTGGGGTGAGCAGTATAAAAAGGCAGAATTAAAAGATTTTAGGTCAGTCTTCATTAAGACTGCTCTTGGAGCCATATGTTTGTGTGCACTGGGATGAGAGGTTTTAGAATAGTAGTCATTATCCTCTTTGTTATAATTATTTCCACTTACTATTCTTTTCCTTTGTTGGTTAGGACAGCTGTATTGAATGTGATCAAAATTTCCACAGATAAAACATGCTTTGTTATTAAAGACAAAGTTACATCCTAACTGATTGGATTTTTGACCATTCCAGTTCCTTTGGTTTCCCCTAGGTCTTTGTGACCTGTACATCTCAGCATTCTTCACTGGCTTCCTAACTGGTTTTTCTATTTTAGCAGTAGTAGGAATAACAATTTTCTTTTCAGGCTTAGTCTTAGACCCATCTTGTTCCTCGTCATCTGACACCCAATCCTCAATAATTGGAGCATCATTATTCTTCCTAACTTTCTTAGGTTCTACTTCACTAAAATTCTTACTAGTGTTAGACCCACAACCTTCAACAACACTACTTTTTACCTGTGATTCTGGTTTTTCTATTTGATTGACAAACTTTACATGATTAGCAGGATAGAAAAACTTTTCTTTCCAATCTTTGTCAATCTTAAGTGGAGACTCAAAAGAGCTAGTTTCAGTATCAGTCATTTGATGTTGTTCCAAAGAGTCATCAGTATTCTCCTTAGAATTATCTGACTCTTTATCACAACCAGTGGTAGGCTTTAAACTAGAATCCCTAGGACCATACTCATTAACCTCAGGTTCTTTGAATTCTTCAAGACCTGAATAAGATAAGTCTAAAGTTGTTGGTCTATTAAGAATCAAAGGATGAGGTGAGGGGACAACATTATAACCTACTCCTTTCTTGCTTTTGTCAGTTATCTGACTTTCTAACATTTCATTTAAGTCTTTAGCAGATTTATCAAACTTTGCAATCTTAAAATCAACTCCCTCCTTTTCTTGTTTAACCTTTTCAAGCTCAGTCCTAAGTAATCCTAACTCATATTCTTTAGAACCTACACTTCTTTTAAGTAGAGCAATTTCCTCAGAGAAAAGAACTTCATGTTCTTTATATTTAACAATTTGACCTTCTAAAGTTGCTAAACCTCTTTTGTATGTAGCTGCTTTAAAATCAGTATCACTTAATTTAACAAGCAAATCATCATACTGTTTCTTTAGAGCTTCATAGTTTTTCAGACAATTTTTTGAACAAGATTTATCATTTTTTACCTCAGAATCTGAGAATGCCATGAGAGCCATGTTTGCCTGAATTTCTTCCTCTGCCATGTCACTCCAATCAAATCCAGCACCATCTATAGCACACATTGCCTTTTCAGAAGCATCTTCAATCTTTACAGTCTTTGTTGAGCTACCTTGATTCCAATTTCTGTTGTCTTTACTCCTAGGTGCTCTGCATTCCCTGGCAAAATGTCCCATTTTATGGCAGTTGAAACATTCTACCTTTGATTTATCATATCCAGCAGTATTGCTTCCATCAATGATGATTTTTCTTCCAGTTCTCTGATAGAACTTTCTTGCCCTCATGCTTAGTAGTGCCATATTCCACTTCAAATCCATTTCTTCCAAGTCATCATCATGAAGTTGCTCAAGGTCTTCATGAACTAGTTGAGACCCTTTTGGTTGACTGGATAGAAAGGCATATACTGTGGCATCACTAAAGCTAGCAGTACTAATTTTAGTACTGGTAGTATTAACCTTTGTGGTAGCAGTACTAACTTCTCGGTTAACAGTATTAATATTATTAGTACTGCTTGCACCTGAAGTTGTTACAAATGCCAAGTTTTTATCATCATTGCTTGCACTAGCAGATTTCTTAACCTTCTGTTCAACAATTTTAAAATTGTTGTACAAATCATCCAAACCCATAGTATCAAAATCAGGTTTATTCATCCAAACTACAGAAGGATCTGTTGAAACAACAGTATGAAAAATTTAGTGCTTCAAGCTCAGAATCACTTGATTCTATCTTTAACATGCTACAAAGGATTGTTAGTAGATTGGCAATTTTGGGTGTGGTTACTCCTCTAGATGATCTAAATGTAAAATTCTTAAGGAGCTTACCTTCTGAATGGAATTCAACATGTGGTATCAGAGCCATAGGCCTCTTGATCTAGGATCTACAAGGTTTTTGAAGAAACCTTAAAACCCTAATTTTCAAGAAATTGATTTGTGGTTAAAGTTTTATGGGGTTTTGGAGTTAAATTGATATAGCGATATTTATAATTATCCTCTCTACCTTAATTGGTATGCAATACAATTGTAAATCATTGTTACTATTAAGGGTTTCTTGGTGTAGTTGATTTATGATGATGGATCTGGACCTCGTCGTATACATTCTTTTTTATCATCATCATTATTATGGTTTTTATGCGAAACCCTAATACCATGGTTGCTCGTCGATTTGGTTTGATTATATTCGATCTTTGTTTTCTGTGTTCATCTATATGGATCGATTGCATAAGAAGCAGCATGTGTGATGGGTTATCATGGTTACAGTTTGGGTAACATAATTTCTAAGAAGGTTTCTACTGTTCGTATATATGACAGTTTATATAAGTAATGTTCTTGAATGTTAGTACTGCTACCAAGTATATATGAGTATTAATAATGTTCGTGATTGTTGATTAATGGTACTGTTCACTGTTGGGCTTTGAAAGTTTGTACTGTTCGACAAGAAAAGGTTAGTATTGTTCAAGTTTATATTTGTACTGCCTTTGTTGTCCGAGAAACAAGAGTTTGTACTGCTAATGGTGTCCGAGAAGTAGTTAATACTGCTAGTCGTTGCTGATATCAGATAACACACAGCAAAAGATGTCGGACAGAACTGACAGTTTCTTGAAGTACTTGGTTTTTGGATGGATTTGGATCTCGAATAGAACTATTTTTCAAATAGTTTATTCTTATTGATTAATGGCTCGTATTTTTGGAGATTTATTGAAGATGTGATTACGAAGAAGATTGTTTATCACTTATTTGACGATGAAGTGGAATTTCTTAGATGTGTGATATTATCATATCTTTTAGCCTTGGAGATAACTTGTTCGTGCTTTCATGATTTTATTGATAAAGACTTAATTGATCTAGTTTTACCTTATGTAATGGACTTATACAGGCTAGTCAAAGAAAGATATAGTGCTTCAAGACCAGAAGGATATGATTTGATGCTTTGGGGAGATCTTTATACTTTATTTGAGCCTGATGGAGAAGATGAAATATGGAAGAATCAGCATGAATATAATCTGATAAGTTAGAGTTTATGTGATTTTTGTGGTATTCATATTCTGCTGATGCAAAATGAGATTGCTATACATATGCTGACAGAGAAGAAATATCCTCTTAGTCAAGAAATGTTATTAAAGATGCTGAGTAAGAGATTGGAGGTTGATCATGAAAGTACACAAGCATATGAACTACTTAAGTTCATCAGATCACAAGTGTAGAAGTAGAAGAGTGTTTGAAAGAATCATCATCAGAAGACAAAAAGATTTAATCCAGAAGAAACTTGGGATTTAAAGATAAATCACAGTTTAGGGGAGGATTATTGGGAATAAATCTTCATCAAGAGTTAATATTGCCAAGGTATAACTAACAGTACTAATGGAGTTAGTACTGCTAGTACAAACTTAGTATTGTCAGAGTTACTTTAATACTGCTAGAAGAAAGATTAATAATGCTGATGAATAAAGCTGATGACTTGGAGATAAGGATGCATTGAGATAATTATGGAATGTATATTCTTTTATATTTTAGGAAGATTTGTATGTGATTATGATTGATAGTTATCTTGTAAAGGACTCCTTGTGGTGTATAAAAGGAGATCCTAGGTTAAGGTTTTATATACGCATACGCATACATAGACACATTCGCTTAAGAGATAGAGAATACATCTTAGAGAAAGATTGTAATAGCTTCAAGGTTGTATACCTCCAGTTCTTATCAAGAGTACTCATTTATTACCATAATATGAAGCAGTTTGTGAATATTTCATTGTTGGTACTGTTCCATTGTTAAATACTTCTAGAGTATCAAAGTGTAGATTCCGCATACACTTTGATATACAAAAAAAGTCTCAACCATTGTTATTTTGGATTCATCCAAGGTAATAAACACTTTACTACGTAAAGAATCGATCAAGGCGTGGGATAAAGCATATATAACAACGCTTATGAGTTTTAGCTCTGTATATTTAATGAAAAATGGGGTATTAGGGTTTTAAGGTTTTGGTTTTTTAGGAAAATTAATCATGCATGGCTTCTTTGGAGTTAAAAGCTTTAACAAGAGTTCATACATGATTATAAGATACTTATTAACGATTCAAAACAGAAAACGATCTTATTGAATGAGACTTAAGCTTACTTGAGCTCAAACTGGGTCAAAAATGGGTTCTCAGTTTCGTATGCCTGGAAACAACCTTACAAGGCTTCTTCTCTTGGTTTCTTGGCTTCACTTCTGTTCTTGGAGACCTTCTTTACTTCCTTGGTCAGCTTAGAAGTCCATTAATTATGAGAAATGAGTTTGAGAGGTGTGAGATTAAAGTATGAAGGGTGTGGCTATTTATAGGGTCGAATGACCCTTGGAGACCAAGTTTTAAGTAATGTGGTGGCTAAATCTTGTAGGGTACTGACTTAGGAGGGCTAGGAGGTGAGTATTCAAGGCTAGGTTAGTAGCTATGAAGTGTTGGAAGGGTTTGGGAGGGGTGATGTGGTCGCGGCTAGAAAGGAGCAACAAGGAGGTGATGTAGAAGTTGGTGGCACAAGGAGGATTAGAGGTGCTTGGTAGCTAAATGGTGTGGATGCTCTTGGTGGAGTCATAGTGGTGCTTGAGGTGTTAGGGTGCTAGCTTAGGAGTAAAAATGGGTCAAAATAGAAAGAAAATGTGGCCGGGTTAGTTTTGCTTTTGGGTTAGGGTTTTAGGGTTTTAATTCATGTTAGGGTTTGGGTTTAAGATATTTTAGGGTTTAGGATTAGTGTTAGGATTAAGGTTTAGGGTTTTGGATTAAGGTTTAGGGCTTAGTTTTAAGGTTTAGAGTTTAGTTTTTTGTTGAAAGTGAAAGGGTTTAGGGTTTTGTTTTTAGGGTTCAGGGTTTTAGATTAGGGTTTAGGAGGAATTAGGGTTTAGTTTTAAGGTTTAAAAGTCATGCATTAAGTGCTTGTACCTTGTACTAAAGTGGTGGTAAGAAAAAACCAAAGGGATTTAGGAGGGGGAAAATGACCTAATTTGACTTTCTTGCATTATTGACTTGTTACATTAAGTTTAGAATGTGTAACTTGATTTAAGAGGGAAAAGTTATTCAAATGTGGTGATTGTCACTTCGTAACTTGCTTAAAGGATTGCACATTCATTTTATATGTATACATTACATATAATTAGGGTTTTGATGTAAACGTTAACGTTTAATGCTTGTTTTGATATAACATTTTGAAAAGTACGTTAAATAGATAATGTACTTGGTAAAATTGATATTAAGATATAGACTTGACATATTAGGATGTTTACATGATATAAACATAGATATAGATGGCATTGATAGAGGTTGCGTGAGCTCGTTTAGTTTTGAGATGTAAGTTACGGTGCATAATGAGATAAAGAAAAAATTTCCCTGTAAAAAGGTGGTATATATATAATAGATGGATATTACAGTGCATCTAATTTAATAGATGGATATTTATATTGATGAAAATTACGGGTTTTTATAATCAACCTATGATCAGATAGATTCAATTTAAGAAGAATCTTCTTGACAGGATTTCCAGCTGTAGTATTGAATCTTTCTAACACATATGTATTAGATTCATCGTACTCAGCATGTTTTCATTATCAGAACGTCTCAAAGCAGACAACACGACATGAGTGAACCAACAAGTTACTATCTCACTGATTGAAATAAAAAATTGATTTGAAAATCAATAGACGTGTCACTTGCTAAAGTGTTTTTGTGACACATCGAGAGTGTTAATCATTTCAAAAATTCATCAGCAATCGTCAATTCATAACCTGGAACAAGTTTGATTCTTATAGAATCGCACCATAGTTTCTTTCCAGTTGTCACAAGTTTGATTCATAAAGAATCGCACAAGTCACCTACCATGAGGTTGTTTGATGTTAGCTCAAGCAGGATTTCCATCTTCATAGTGAATGAAATCACTCGGATGTTCTGGCAAAAATCAACTAGATAATGCCGTAGAGGACTCTTAATATGTAGCTTGTTTATTAATTGTATGGATCCTAGCAAGCATGATTTGACAAGTGTCCTAATGAGATTTATGGATGATCTCTTTTGGCTCTAGACTCAATAGTGCACTTTGTTTTTAGTGATCGGAGGCTGGAGCAGACTGCCACCTTTTCAATAATACTAAACTAGAGTGATGAAAGTCAATTAGAAATGCGTGTTGTAATACTCTATGAGAAATTGAAAACAAGAGTTTTATTGGTGAGACCTTGAGTGGCTTGGGAGGATTGTGCATATCGTTACTGGGTCCATGACTGTCTTCAATGTCAGACAACAACTTAGTGTTTCTGAAGATTATGTATTGACCCGGTTTTTGCCTAAGTGTATGAAGGGCTTCTTTCTTTTCACCCTTTATCCTTACATTTCTTTTTCATTCTTCAACCCCTCCAATGTTTACCGAGACATCATAACTAACACCTTGTTGGGTTTGTTCCAGTGTTAGCTCCATCTCAATCGGCATTATTCCTGATTCTCACTTTTTCTCCTGTTGTATCATACCTAAGGACTTCTACACTAACTAGTGGATATCCCTGGGCAGATCCCTTCGGTTTTGGTTGGATCATGGGATTTGAATACCTATGCCTAACCACCTTATAACTCTATAAATTTAAGTACATGGTCGGTCTTTAGGGTATTCAATCACAATCAAAACCAAAATCATTGAAAAGTTCAATCAAAGTGTTTGATATAAATATCAAAAGATTTACACTTTGAGATTTTTCATCATCACTAAAAGCTCCCCCTTAACATGTGCATCGTAATCATAGTACATGCTAAGTGTTGGAGTGCATTGAGTCCATTTTATACGATCACATGTCAATACAATTAAGATTCAGTTTAATAACATTTTCTCCCCTTATCCAAAATGTTAATCTCTTAATATTTTGGATATCAGTTGATTAAACGTTCGGGGACAAAATGTTACATCATCACTATTAGGAACATCTTAATGCTCCCCCTCAAGTTTTAAGGGCATATAAGACTGTTCTGAGTACAATAATTTAATTTTTTTTAATTTACTAAGAAATTCTTGAAAATTTTATACTCGAGCACACCATATTTTCACCATAAGTATACACTATATATATACAAATTCACAAATTAATGATATATGAAATGACCTTTGAGATATGAACACAATATGACGAGGTCATATTGTTCTTTGCAGCAGTCTGAGGTCAGTTCCGTAGAGTCTACCGCCAACAAATTTCTCCAAACTCCTCATCATCCTCCTTTCCTTTAGCAGCTTGTTGATGTTCTTGATCATGAAATGAGCTCTTTTTTTTCTAATGTGCTCCATCTTCTCTTCGGCAAGTACTTCATGTCGATATTCTTGATAATGTCTTCGAGCGAAGAAAGAAGTCTTGTTAACGTGCCATCACTGAACTTTTACAGTTTGGCGACGGGCATCATCCTGTTCATTTGAGTCAGTGACATAAATGAATCTTGAGGTTCTTTGGTATGGACGTGTACGGGTGCCTTTTTCTGAGATTTGGTCTTGTAGTATCAGGCTTGGTGACATTGATCTTCTTTTGATAACTTTCAACTCCAAGTTGAAGATCCTCGACTCGCTTCTGAATAACCAGACTTCTGGTGAACATCCTTAGGGCTATTGTGAAGTCAGCAACATCATCCCTTGAAAGATTTGTGAGCCAATTCTGAACCACAAGAATTAACATATCCTCGATATCATTGATCCGAAGTCATGGAAAGTCACCTTCCTTGAATCTGTATAATACGTTATCAGCTCTTCTCACTACAATCTCTTCCAAGTACCCGTATCCATGTTTCCTTATTACCTTTACATGAGTGACTGCCAGAATACGTTTTGTAGAATATACATCTCCTCTTGATTGTATGCCTCTTGCATATGCATAGAAGGACTTATGTTGTTCTCTCCAATGTGAGATACCCCATAACGCATATCTATCATAAGCAACTTTAACAGGACTCCATATGTTTGGAACCATGTCTTCAATACCGGGTAGATCATACTTAGCGGCCTTTGACTTGGTAGTAGACGTTGTGTATGTCATAGTTGAAACTCCTCCTTGTAGATACTTGAGATCATTGTTGATGAAGAATTCAAACGGTACTCTTTGACGATTTCCACGTGTGATCAAAGGAAGGGGTTTGGAAAGATCAAATGGATAGTCACCGCCTTCTGGATTTTCCCAATCAAGCTTTTTTGAAAGAGCCTTATAACATTCTTCAAAATCGTATTCTAGTTCAGCATAATTAGAGCGTGTGCCTTTAAGTAGTCTGAATGCTGGTCCTAGCAGGATTTCTTAAGTTAAATTCTCAATTTTCAGCCCATTCAAGATGTATCCAGAGAATTCTATTGGAGTGCTTATCAATTCATTAAAGTCCTTCAACGATTTATCAGTAGAAGTAGAAGCTACTAGAGTCATCAACCAATTTTGAGTTGGTCCTTCCTGAGTAGTCTTGCCAATATTCCAGTCAGGGTTAGTGGGTAGGTTTCTTGAACCAATCACATCTAGAGGCAGTCTCATTCCTTGGCTCATCTTTATTATCACCCAGATTCCCTTATTGATCTTGTGGCAAGTCTGAGTCTGCAACCTCGAACACTGGTTCCTCTGATTGAACAGACTTTCCAGAAGATTTTGGTTGAGATTTGGTGCCTTTGGAAGAGCCAGATGTTGAATCTTTCTTTTTTTGACCTGTGATTGGTTCTGCATCTTTGCTTGTCTTTCTTTTCTTTAACCCTCGGTCTGATCCAACGGAAGGGTCTTCATCTTTATCCTTGTCTTTTCGTCCACGCTTCAACGAATATACATCATAAGAATAGAAGAAATATTTGTCGAGAGCGTAAGTTTTTTTCAAACCATCATAGCAATCTTGGTGTTCGGGAGCTGTCAGATATGACTCGCTTTTCTCCATCTTGTCGAGAAGAATCTTCTTTAACTCAAATTCAGTAAGTATAGAAGCAGCCTCATAAGTAGATTGTTGTTGAGAAGACACCTTTGCTAGAGTAACTTCATCACGTGATTCTTTAATCAACTTTTCGATCACATGTGGGGTAAAGTTAGACACTTCCTCGGGTAGAATCTGAGGCAGCTAATCTTTTACTTACTCTTTTATTCTTGTCATGAGAGACTCTGAAAGGAAGTTCATGAATTCTTCTCTGGTTTCTCCCAACCTTGTGTCTAGATGACTGTCAACTAAAGATGTCACTTGAGTGTGTAGAGGGTCTTGAGAATGTATAGTACTTATGTAATCACAAGCACATACGTGAGAGACTCTAGCAAATGTTTAGGCGGAAACTAAACAATTTAATAAAGAAGAACAACAAAATGAACAACGATCCTCTATGGATCTTTCTATTGATAATAAATTGATTTTGTGCTTTTACAATCGGTGTCGATCCCTAATGCTAAAGGTTTCTTTTATAGAGAAGAAACCCTAAATTGGTCAACAAGAAAACTAAAATTCCGTAAGAGATATGCATCAATATCAATCTCTTCCTAATTTATCTCATTCCTATCTTAATGAGATAATACTAGAATATAACTATAAATCCTTAATTACATTAATTACGTCTATAAATAACAGTCAGCAGATTCTATCTCTGTCAGCAGGAACGAGAACATGTCCAGCAGAAACATAATCAGCACAGCAGACACCATGTATACATTAATTACGTCTATAAATAACAGTCAGCAGATTCTATCTCTGTCAGCAGGAACGAGAACATGACCAGCAGAAACATAATCAGCAGATTCTATCTCTGTCAGCAGGAACGAGAACATGACCAGCAGAAACATAATCAGCAGGAACGTTACTTGAACTGCCAGCAGGAACGACTTAATGCTATCAGCAGAAGCGAACATCTCTAACAGCAGAAACGACACTTAGTCGTTTTCAATAAGTTCCAACAACTTCAAACTAAGTTTTCTCATTTCATTATAAAACTCGTGAAGTAGAGCAGCTGAATCAAGTGCGTGGTTCTCGGGATGCATTTCCATTTCTAAAGTTCCCTCAAGTACTTTTATCTTTCCAGTAAGTACCTTTATATTTTTACTCAAGAACTTAAATGAAAACATACGGGTAAAAGTATAACATATTTCATTTTTTTTATGAAATGACTCAGTTAAATCACTATTCACCTGCTTCATGTGATTCTTTTTTTACTAACTTTATTTATTTCATCCAATCGAGGTGTCATAAAACATACCCAAATTGGCCCATTTGTAAGAAATTGTCCAAATTTTCCATGTACGAAACATGTGTTGTATATGGACAACAACAGCCATTTCTTAGTTTCGTGCTTATGAAAAGCATGTTAAATCCTCATAGACGCTATTATACAACATGCTTCATCTTCTGTATTAGCAAACTTAATTGCTCTATTGCTCCCTAAATGCAGCCTGTATTTCACCTGCAAGTGGAGATTTAATCAACTCAAATGTGTATCAACAACATGGATTAAGGGGTGTTTGTGTTAGCTTATGTAAAAGTACTTATGCCACATAGCTTATAACCCCACCCCCTATATAATACCTCTAAAAAGAATCCATTTTGGATTCTTTAACATAACTTATTTAGTTCACAAAAGAATCTATTTACACATTCAAATTAGCTGTTATTAACCAAATCTAGTGTTAGTAAAACCTTGCAACTTACTGATAAAATTAGCTAAGCATGATTAGCGATCGAAATTACCTGATGTGATTTGTGAAAAAGTTACATAGATAAATAGTAAACTAAGTCTACTTTGGCAAACAAAAATTACCTAATAGAACATCAATGATATACCGGCATTGAATGCGGTTCCAGAGATCAAAGGTTCGGATCTAACTTCCGGTTCATGTTCCCCTTTATCACTAGTGTCAGCATTTTATTCATTGGTCTCAGACACGATTCTTTTACCTCTGGAACTCCTTAATGAACAATAGGCACTTATCTCAATTACCATCTTTTTAGTAGCATCTACAAGGAAGACATATTACGCAGATTCAGATAGCACACATGATGTAGGATTTTAGTCGACTAATTATGTCCTTAATAGTAATTGTACAAAAGATAGAGTATACGGGTACATTACAGGCGAGGCGATTACACTACATTTCTAGTAGTAGTATAAAATAGGAAGTATTCAGTTGTACATACATATTGAGAGGATAGACTGCAGATTGTGCATACAACCAAGGGTGGTTGCTTCAGTTTTCATGCTTCATCTTTTTGGTACTTTTGCTTTCGTTGCTTGTTGTTCCTTTTTCGAAAAGTACTTTTCTGACAGATGTCTTTGGCGCTTTGACTGTTGTGTGGCCGATTCTTGGTTTTCGGTCATGGTTGATTCTGGTTCATTGCTTATGGGGGTTGGTGAGATTAGTTAGACAGGTTTAGGTGTTGTGTGAGTTTGGGCTGGTATGAGTTTTGTCGTATGTTGAACGGTTGTTTTAGAAGTTTCGGTTGGTATATTAGTTAAACTCGTGGTTGTAGTTTATAGTTGAGATGCATGTACTTATGGTGGTGTAGGTAGCGGGAGCACAGTAGGTTTGAATATGGTGTCTAAGATAAAGTCGAGTCGTTTTGAGGTGCTTCAGTTTTTGAAGTGGAATTGAAAAGTGTTGGTTATACCCTCTAATTCCTTCAGAGATGGTGTCAAACCTATAGCAGAAAGAAAAAAATGTCAAATGAAAGCGACACCATAACTGATCACCTAAGAATGATGTTGTTCGTTGTTACTATAACCCTTGCCCTTTTGTGTTATGAATATTCCATTTTTAGTCCTTTGACTATT
>BQNB010158885.1:0-14976 GCA_026074375.1 Tanacetum coccineum | reverse complement strand
TTGGTTTTCAGGACCTGGGCATTTGACATTGTCGGGATTTTGGTGACCCCATCACATGTGTCGAGGTGACGGTGTCGCGTGTAAACGTGACGCCGTCTTCATCGCTTGTGAAAACGAAATTTTTATTTTTCAAAAAGTTCCCTGCACTTGATTCCATATGTTAGTTCATGTATAAATAGTTGTAAAGAAGGCCTGAAGTTTAACAATTCAATCATATGACTCGATACTGACGCGAATTATTCTAAACAATTTATTAGACATGTTTGAATATGGCTCAAAAGCCGAATAGATTCCCCTACACTTATTGGTTGCAAAATATCTTTGATTGAGATTAAGACGAGGTTAAAAACAATACAAAGCATGATTACAAAATAATAGAACAAATTATGAAGAACAAATCACACATGACATTTCTAATATGCGGGAAAAATAAATTGGGTTGCCTCCCAAGTAGCGCTTATTTTTGTTTGAGTCACGAGCCTGACTCTACCCTTATTTAACAGATAAAGGGGAGGGTTCCCCTACACTTGAGATCAAGTGCGGGTGATAGTAATAATATACACCATCATGATGAGAAGGAGCCATACGTTGAGAAATTTATTGTTGAAGAATAGACTTAAAATGTTGTGCTTCTTTAATTATACCTCTCTCTACTTCATTTTGCCTATCAAATAAACTAAGTTCTTCTCCTAGAGAAGAAACTTCCTTAGATTCTAATCCCTAATCACTATCAAACATCTCCCAATTTGAAATATCAACACCTAGGGATACACTTTTTCCTAATAAACCCGGTTTAAATCTATAATGTCTCTTAGGGTCATCTATACCTCGGTTATAATAACTATACACACCCTTAGGATGGGAATTTGCCATGTGAGTTGAAGGCGGTGTTTGAGTTGTTAAATAATCTACTACCTTCATCCTAAAACCATCTGGACTATGTAGTTTGATGGGTGGTTTGGGGGCTATTACGTCTCCTAGACTTACATCTAAGGATGGACTATTGACTAAAGGTTGAGGCTCCGGTCCATCAAAATTAGGAACTTCCCTAGAACAAAGAGGAGTGTTGTGATTACAATTCAAGCCTACTTCCTCTAGTTTTGTTTCGTTCAAAGGTTCTACCTCTATCGAGGTCCCTAAAGTCTTTTCTACTTCTTCCGGGTAAGTCACGGGCGATGTGTATTCCTCATATAAGGATAGGGTTTGTATGGTACTCTCAAGGCTTGTAACTCCTAACTCATTATCCATCGTGCTTAGGCTATCTACTTACTCATCATAATCTAACCATGCCATGCACCTAGGTACCTGTGCCCTAACCATATCATCCCCAACTATTTGAGCATTTGGATTTCCTATTGTTTCATTAGAAATAACGCTTATAGGGTTGTTACATTTTTTTTATCAAATTGGGCACAATCCTCTATGACATACCATGCTCCTATATCAATAAACTTCCTAAGATCCCCTTCTGCTGTCAAATTGATGATATGACGAGATAACGAGTCGAGATGTTTAAGAAAGATTTCAATTAGGGTCCATATACTAAGGCCATGATTTAGAACTTTTCGGATTATGTCTTTGAAACGAGTCCACGAATCGTAGAGAGATTCATCTTGATGTTGTTGGAACACCAAGAGTTGAATACAGAAGAATAAATCAAACCTACCTACGCTAGAATAACCATACCTATTCATTATAATTTACAAATTTATAAACGTTAGGAACAAAGGGCACAAAAAAAAGATAGACTACATGAAAGATAATGTGCGTAAATTAAATTCTCACTTGAAAGGATTCAAGCAAGTAGAACTAAGCTAAAATATGATCGAAACCTAACTATTCCCCAGGCGGCGGCGCCAAAAACTTGATGCGGTCGTCGTTAGACTTCAACAAGAAGTTTTACAACTCCCTAGGCAGAGCACCTAATCGTTGTAGTAGTAGTATAGGCAAGACTCAGGGGGTTGTTATTGTTTACTCGAGGAATAGGTTGGGAAGGCTTGATCACGGTCTAACAGAATTCTAAAGGTTGAGGGAAGATTCTTTTTGTATTTTTGTATTTTATGGAAAACAAGTAAGTCATATAATTGGAGCGGTTGGCTTGGTTTTAGCTAATAAACTAAATAACAACTACGCTAATGGTGATAACAATAAGATAAAAGACTGTGTTTATTTAATCATGTATTACTCCCTAGATTGCTTCTCCTAGTGTTGTTGCCTTGTCACGCTTGTGATGATCTGTGTAATTATTTCCTAAGTCATGAACGAATTACACGAACCCGCTGTCTACTTAGCATTCCGTTAGAGCAACACACAAGCAAGGTAGTATGAAGACTATTACAAGGCCCCTAAGGGTACACTAAGTGCATGTGAAATATATTAAGAGTAAATCAACCATATTATAGGGCAAGGTAGTATGAAGACTGTTACCCGATGGTATCGTTTCTACACAATCATGTTTCCCTAGACATATCAATAGTGATACAGACAAAAGATAGTTTTCTAAGGCCTAACATGTACATCCATCACCAGAAGCAACACCACTAAGATCTACATTCTAGGTTTCATAAAATCATAAATAAACACAATAGGAGGTTTAGCCAAGCATGTTAAAAGTAAAGCAAGAACATAGATGAATCAAACAACACATAGACATATTGAATGATTAAATAAACCTTACTTGATTAAAACATGAGTTGGAGGAAGTACAATAGGGTTTTAGGCCTTAAATTCGTCCCTAACAACTGCTAAATGAACTAGGGTTCGTACCCTCTTTTTATTCTAAAGTTATATACTCAAAACCCTAAATTCGGGTTTGTATATATAGGAAAATCGCTATGACGACGTCGCATTTTGATCATGGCGCCTTTATGAAAGAGAATATTCTAGATAATGGGCTGGGTCGTGTGCTCTGACGCCATCTTAGAAACTCATGACACCGTCTTAATCATCATTGTAACGGCATCACGTTGTATTTGTGACGCTGTCTCCAACCACTGTAGAGAAATTCATGAGCCATGTTGGTGTAGGTCCGTAGTCTTGTCCGTTTCTTCTCCAAATGAGCCCAAGTCACATATATTTTCTCCAAATGCTTTCCAAATGCAAAATACTTGAAAAGGAACAATTAAGTACCTATTTTGGTCATAAACACACGATTTAGGGGGTTAAATGACCCCCACACCTCATCAAAGAGGCATTAGGAAAACCCTTGTTTTTAGCCTTCATTTATTATAGTTATGATGATCTCATTGGTCATATAACTACCCCCACACCCTTGGTATGCTAGGGGTGAGCATCGGGTCAGAACCGACCCGAACAGAAAAAACAAAACCAAAACCAAAACCGAATATTGGAATTTTTCAAACTGAGAACCGAACCGAGTAAACCGTATATAAACCGAAACCAAACCGAAGAAGGTTAGTTCGAACCGACTAAGTGTCGGGTATGAGCCAAACCGAACCGAAACCGAACCGAGTGAACCGAAATGCATATCCAAAACCGAATAAGCTCGGTTCGGCTCGGTTCGTCTCGGTTTGTTGGTTCGGCTCGATTTGTCGGGTCGGTTCGGCTCGGTTTAGTGCAAGATACCCCTAGTACATCCCTACGAGCCTATCCTTTTCGTGATTCTCGTAATTTTCTGGTGGATTCTGGATTATTAATAAAGAGCATTATTTACACCCCACAAAAATGTTACACCCAAATTGCCTTAGCCTTCTTTGTATGTATTCATTATTAGTACATTATTGTTATCACACTTGTTAAACCCTAGATAATTGTTTACTTGAGTACATGGTTGCTAAGTCAAGTCATTATTAGTGTATACAGTTTTGGGATGATTGAGATTTATGGTAGTTTTTCATTATATGGAGAAATAGGGAAGAAAGTCAAAATTATTACCCCTATACGTGCTTAATACACTCCATGTTTATTGATCCTCCTAATTCGGGTCATTAGTTAGTTTATTATAGAGTTGTCGTACAACTCAAGTATAAGGGTGCAACTATATGCCCCAAGTCATGTATATTATTGTTTATGTTTCAGCATATGCAAGGGCAAAAGTGTATTAAAAAATAGAAAAAAATGAAAAAAGCAAAAAAATTTGTTAGAAAAATACGGGCCGTCATCTTGTTATTGTTTATGTTGAAGCAAGTGTCGAGAAAAGAAAAATAAAGAGTTTGATGTAAAGTTGTGTATATTTGTCCTAGTTTCGTCGAGTCTTGGCTTAGCAACGCCTTTTACATGTATTATGTAGATAATTAGCTTGCCACCAGTCAAAATTCCCCTAAATATCCCTAACCGTGTTCCCTTTACCCTACACCTTATGTTATAACCCTTTAAAGACCTCTTTGATAGTAATTCGTAAGTGCTTACGCCAAAGTGTAGAGGTTTTGATACTTTATCAAGCTTATGGTAATTTATATACTATGACAGGTAGTGGGTGTTATTTCTTTCGTTTCCTATTTTGTTATAATTCATTATTACACTCAAGAGAATAAGAGGATCCAAACACTTATGTAAGGTGCTAGTATATAATTTCCGTGCTTTTAATTACGATGTCTATCTAGTTGTGCCATAAATTATATTTATTGAGTAGGTTAAATGCTCTCAACTTTGATATTTACTAGGTAGAAAAACCCATTGGCTTGAGGACAAGCAAATCTCAAGTGTAGGGGTATTTTATGAGGTGTCATTTTATACACTTTTTCAAGGTCATTTAACCCCCAAAATCATGCAAATATCCCTATTTATTGTGCTTAATCACTTTATTTTGTTGTTTTAGCATTTGGAAGGCATTTGGAGGAAATACACATGACTTGGACCAAATTTGGGAGGAAACGGGACAAGATTACAAATTTACATGAAGATGATCAAGAGATTGCATACAGTTCATGGAGACGGAGTCACAATTCCTTGTGACGACGTCAAAGTTTTCAAGAGACGACGTTAAGATCCTTTTTGACGATGTCATAGTAGCCGACATTGAGAAGCCCATAGAAGGTTCTGAGGGTTGACGACGTCGCAATTAAAAAGCCACGTCATCGCGACTTATTCCTTATATATACAAACCCTACTTTTCATGTTTTGTGTGGAAAAATCATGTGGAAATCGTTAGTAAGCTTTAGAGAAAACTTATAGGTTGATTTTTAAAGTTTTGTAACCTTTGTACTCTCATTATAACTCCATGTTTAATTGAAGTGAAGTTCTATATCCCTTTTAATCATTCGATATGTCTATGTGTTGTTTGATTAATTGTTCTTCGCTTTCAATTAACATGATTGGCTAAATATAAATTGTGTTTGCTTATGATTGCATGAAACCTAGTTTTTTATCTTTTGTTATTACTTCTTGTTAATGATGTGCGCGTTAGGCTTTAGAAAACTAGCTTCTTAATTATAAAGCGAAGACATCTTGGGAAAAACGGCTAGGTCAGAGGATACCCACGGATTAGTCTTCATACTACCTTTCCATTTGGGTGGATTCTGAGTTAGGTGTTTACTTTATTAGATACTTACACATTCCATTACGGGAATGACAGGTAATAAAATTGTAGAAGACAACTAGGGAGTGGTGCATGATTAGGTAAACACATTTGTTTAACCATACGAGTTTTTCCATCACTTTACTTTTCTTCAATTAGTATAGAACTAGGAGTAGTTAATTAGTTTAAGCAAACCCTCTTCAAACCCGAGATTTTACTTTCTTTCATAAAATATAAAAAACAAAAAATATTCTTCTCTTAACCTCTAGACCTTAGTTACCATACAATTCGAGCCTACCCAAACTATTCCCCTAGAGAACGATAATAACCCCCCCGAGTCTTGCCTATACTACACTACAACGGTTAGGTACACTGTCTAGGAGGGTTTTAAAACTTTTACGTTGCAACCCACCGCATCATCCTTTTAATTCAAGTACATCTTATGCAAAAGCTTTGTTTGATCTAATTCACATGGATGTTTGGGGGCCCTATAGACACACAACTGTAAACAAATGCAAATATTTTTGACAATAGTTGATGATCATTCAAGAGCCACTTGGACTTACCTGATGCCAAGCAAACAACACACCACAACACACATCAAAGCCTTCTACCAATACATAAAAACACACTTTAACAAAGTCATAAAAACAGTAAGGAGTGACATTAGAATAGAATTTTTAAACACAAACCTCAAATCATTCTTTGATTCAGTTGGCATCTTTCATCAAACCTCATGTTAAAACACTCCTCAGCATAAACAGTTACTAGAAGTTGCTAGAGCAATCAAATTTCAGGCAAACTTTCCAATCTATTTTTAGGGCTATTGCATCTTAGCTGCCACATACCTCATAAATAGACTACCATCCACCTAAATCCAAAACAAATCACCATATGAGCTTCTTTATAATTCACCACTCTTATTGGACCACATCAGAACCATTGGATGCATCGCATATGTCTACCATCACACACTTGATAAATTCAATCCCAAATCCATTCCAATCACCCTCATAGGCTACTCACCTCACCAAAAAGGATACCTTCTCTATGACTCAGTCACTTACAAAATCCTAACCAGAATGTGTGTTACTTTTGATGAGATACAATTTACCTTTCACACAACTCCCATATCTGATTCAGCCAACACTAATACCACAACATCATTTGATCCTAAAAAACTTCCTAATTTTCCATCACCCCTGGATGAAACAAACAACCAACCACCACAGACTGAGAATGTTGGAGATCCTACTTTAACTGCTGATACACCACCAAACACTCCCTCAACTCAAACTGCTAATACACCACCATCCCCTTAACCTATACCACACATACCAACTCCTATACCTCCACCAGTTTTAAGAGCTTCTGACAGAACCAAAGTCATTCTAACAAAACTCAAAGATTTTCATTATACTCTCTCAAAATCCAACATTAATCAAGTTTCCAAACATCATTTTACACACTTCATCAACTACACTAACATTTCACATCCATCTACAAGACATCTCATCCACAACATCAACAAAACTGATTGTGCAATATTTGGCACGACCATGCTTCGATGGTGATCGAAGAGTATGAGGGTGGTGTTTGAAGTGCCAAGCCATTGATAACCTGTGACAAAACAAATGGAAACACTACGTTAAGTGAAGCGCAGGGGTGTGACCCTGTGAATCACCTTCGGTGTGAGAGTAAGTATGGGTTTGTGATGATAATAAGTATGTGTAAAGTATAATGTAGGTGTTGAGAGCATAGATCAAAGCTGAACACCTTGCCATCTATTTATAGGTGATGAAAATTGGATGGAAAAAGGTAATGCATTCTTGCCGGCGATCGTGGGGTGTCTCATGATTTAAAGGGATTACAGGGGTTTGTGTACCATAATCCTTATCTTGGCGGGAAAGCCTTGATTAGGTGGAGAATGTGGGTTTTGACCTAGTCAAGTGTTACCTCTACACTAGTTTTATCAAAAGGCACACCGCGAAGGGCTTTGGGCTTCGTGTGGCGGATTCCCATATTGGTAACCATCGCAAAGATGATTTTAGGTCACTAGAAACTATTTGAAGTTTTCTAGGTGTCATTGAGAGTATATCCCTTTCGAGCTCAGAGGGTAGGCCTTTAAGCCGAATCGAAGGGTACATCATTAAGCCCCCTAGTTGAATGTGATGTATACATCTTTGGATGCACTGCTTTCGATTTCAAAATAGCCATTCTGCAAGTCTTTTCACCAAAGGCCATGAAAGTAGCTTTTACTTTCCGCTTTTAATGCTAAACCCACTTGTGTCGGTGTGAGTTGTAGTTTAAACCCAAGATAATGAACAGTCATCCTTGTTTAACGTAAACGTCCCCTCTTCAGTGAAAATTTAAAATTTAAAATTTATTGATCATCTAGCCGTACACGTGTACGACCCGCATTATGCTACGTCTGCTATATAGAGAATTTCACTGACAATACTAATTCATCACCATTTTCTCCTTATACCCAATTAATCGCAGTTACTTAGAGCTTCCTTCTGCAAGGTAAATCATTTTCTTTCTTTTCTAAAAAATGGATGCCAAATTCATTATCCAAACCCAAACATGTACCTTGACTAAGTCTGAGCTATCTCAACTGGTTGTCGAGTACGGCATTCCTCTAGATGTTAGGGTGATGCTTTTGAAAAGGAACCAAACCATCTTTGATGCCCCTCTTGGCTTTGTGGGGCTATATACTCGCTCTTTTAATCATTTAAATCTTAGGATTCCTTTTCCTAAGTTCTTTTGCGAGGTGCTGAACTACTTTAAAGTGCACATCTCTCATTTTAATCCCTTCGGGCTTGCCAAACTCACAGCCTTTGCTGTGATGTGTAAAGCCTATGGCGACAAACCCATCGTTAAGCTTCTTAGGGCTTTCTTGAATCTTGTTAATGCGGGTAACTGGTTGACCCTCTCTAACAGAGGTGATGCCAACGTTCCTAGAGCTATCAAAAAACCCTGTACTCATATCGAAGGTTGGAAAGGTAGCTTCTTCTACATAGAAAGCAAATAGTTCATTCTAAGTATCCTAGGCTTCTTCTCAAGGACAATAAACTTGACAAAAAGTCCTTTAAAGATGTGATCCCACACCATGTTCGAGAGGACCCTTTATACAACTTTATAGCGACCTATCATGTTCACGTCCGAACCTTTTCGAACCCTATTCTGTACCTTGCTGGCCTTAAAACCTCATGGGAGTACAGCCCAAAGAAGCCTATAATTTACTACCATGGAAAGGGTATCTATCCTTTTTTCCTTTAGGTTTCTTCAACATTTCTGCTAATAATGTATGCTTTCTTCTTTGTAGTAAAGATGTACTTTAGGAGCTTCATGATGGAAGGAATCAATGGAGAATTCCACTTTCTTACAAGAGAGGATATCGGAAATAAGGGAGGAGGTTCTCCCTTCGTTTTTGTGAATAATGAGACTCTAGTGACTTATGTAGAACCTCTTAACGCTGTTGCACCTTCCCAGTTTTCTAAAACATAGCTGACTTAGATGACGCCCCTTCAGAGAGGGATGAAGTTGTATTGATCGACTGCTCAATTTCTAAAAAAGCGAAGAATCGGAAGGAGAGTGCGCCCTCGAAGGTTGCCAATAAGAGGAAACAAGCTGCTTCTAAACCTTCGGGCAGGGAGACCCGCCATAAGACTCATAAGGTTCAGCCTCAAGCAAGTAAAGCTGTTGGTGAACCTTCAGATCCTTTTGATGTTGACAGTGATCCTAATATCCATGGTAACCTTTCCTCTTTTATATATGTCGTAGATTTGTAATATTTTCCTTTTTACACAGAATTCCCTTCAGCCAAGGAATTGAAAGACTCCGCCGATTATTACCGGGTTGTTGCTTATGTAACTCCTCCTTTATGGAAGCATCATCTCAAAGAGATTAGCTTAGAGAAGCTCTGCGATAATCATGACAAGGCCTATATGAGGCAGGTTGTTCTTGACAATGTTATGAACAGAAGAACCCGCGAGCTGATGTCTACCCTGTCGATGGCTAAGGCTGCCTGCGATGCTATTCGGGAAAGGTAAAAGAAGAAGGATAAGGCGTATGCTGAGCTTGAGGCTAAGTGTAATGATGCCCTGCAGGATTTGGAGAAAAATCCTCTCGTTTTGGACCTCCATAAGGAGATTGAGACTTTGCAGGGGCAGGTGGAGAAGTTGCATGGTGAGTACAGCAGGCTAGTCCTTAAAGAGAAAAAATAGGTTAACTATGATCAAACACTCACCATCCTTCGTTCCAAGGTGGAAGGCTTGGATACCAAGAGGGAAGAGTTGAAGAAGTCTGAAACTCAGCTTTATAGGAAATTAATGGACTAACGCAGGACAGGGCTGCGGTGGTGGTGAAGGATGTTCCGCCTGTTGCTATGGATCTTGTTTGTAGTGATGAAATGGGTCTCCTTGTTACTCGGCTGGCAAGACGGCTATTATTCATGGTAGGTGCACAACCTTTAAGGAGGTGGCTGCCCTAAAAGATCCCTTTGAGCTCGAAAAAATGCCTGGCTATCGTCCTTTTTCAAAGAAAGAATTCGACCAAGCCGGTGACAGCGTATCTACTGCCTCTTATCCCTTTTTGGTGGAGGCTACTGTTGATCCATATGCTCCTTTAGAGGTTCTTTTATCTAAAAATCCAAGTCTCTTCGTGCGAAATATACTCCATCTCATTCGCCATAGAAGTTCAAGCCTTTGTCTTGGAAGACTGTAAACCCATATAATTGAAGGTTGCCTTGTAGGCGTTAATTTAACCTCCCGAGTGGTATGTACTCGTAATATTTACCTACAAACACTTTATTATCCTTGTCTTGTCTAAGTTTGGATATTTTATGCTTGTGTAAATTTACATGAGTAACTTTTGATGATTCCTTATTTTAGGAATGTTATTTTGAATTAAGGATAAATCATCCCCACCCTTTTGTCATGCAACCTTTTAATATTGCTTTATTTTCACTATCTAAGGCTCAAGTGTGGCCTTTCCAAAATATGAATTAATCACCAAGGTTTTATCAAGCAGTCCTTCGCTTGTGAAAGTGGGTTGCGACCCTCTTTGTTTTAGACCAAAAGGTTTCAAGTGAAGACCTTTGGGAAGTTAACATAAATTTCTTAGATGTTATATTAAGTATAAGGCTCATATGTGGCCTTACGACATCCTTTTGAACGTTGAAACTTTTAAATACTTGGTGAATTAAATCTTTGTTATAAATAACAACACAAGAGATTTGAAGGGAATTCATTACTTTCATTAATCATGTAGGAAGATTTACATCACTTTAAACATGATCACTTGGTTTGCTACACTTAGTAAATTTCCCCTTGACAAAAGGTATTCTAAACAATGACTTTTAAAAATAATAAGTAGTAAGCTCTACATGTAAAACTTATAAAGGTTCGAACCATTCCATGTTTGATCAACTTGGGAACCATAAAGTGTTTCTAGCTTGTAGGCTCCATCTTCGTAGGCTTTTATTACTACGTATGGCCCTTACCATGTTGGTCCCATTTTCCTTGGAACTCAGCTTTACTTGCATTGTTATGTCGGAGTACATATGTACATGGCTTGAATGTAGAGGGTCGGACTCATTTGTTGCAGTACCTTTCTAGCTTTTGCTTGTAATGAGCTTCTCAAATGAAAGTTGTCTCCCTCCGTTCTTCAAGGATATCTAGATTTTCTCAGAGTCTTTTGTCATTCTTTCTAACCTCAAATTCCTTTACCCTTTATGTTTCCATACTTATTTCTGTAGGAACAACAGCTTCCAAGCTGTAGGTTAAACTAAAGGGAGTTTCTCCATTGATGAACTTTAGTGATGTCCTGTATGCCCATAGTACTTGTGGCAGTTCGTCTACCCAGCCTTGATGATTTTTCACAGTCTTTGCTCCATGCCCTTGACGTTGTCCCTGTTTATGACCTCTACTTGTCTATTTACTTGAGGATGGTAGATGGAGGTGAAGGACTGGTATATGCCAAGTCTTTGGCAAAAGACTAAGAAGATACCTTTGGTAAATTGCTTTTCATTATCGGAGATAATGACTTGTGGGACTCCGAATCTGCATAAGATGTATTCTTAGATGAACTTTTCTATATGCTTTCTTGTTATGGATACTAGAGGCTTCGCTTATACTCATTTGATAAAGTAGAACTAGACACCGCAGCCATAGTGACAAATATGACTTACGATATAGATTTCCATCTATGACCCTGTATTGGGGTGCCTTGACTCTCAACTTCCTTGCCTTTGCGGATATGCAGGAAGCAGACCGACTAGTAGGTACTATCGAATTGGCAACATCTAATTTTTGCCTTCTTCCTTTATGATACCCGCTACCTCTCTTTGGACGATTGATCTCCCGACCAATACTTCTATCAGGACCTCATTGGAAAGATGTGCGAAAGTCATCGAAGCTAACTTGCTCAGGGCGTCAGCCTTCTTGTTTTGATCCCTTCAGACATGTTTTATTGTTTAACTGCGAAGCTCCCGAGAACCTCCTTTGTCTTTTCTAGGTACTGCCTGGTCACATGTTGTCTTGCATTGAAGAGACCCTTAACTTGGTTGTCCACTAGCTAGGAGTCCTCAAAAATGGCCAAGTCTTTGATCTTCATATCTACAGCTATTTGCAGGCCTGCCAGCGATGCTTCGTATTCTGCTTCATTGTTGGTGGTCTCAAATTCGAATCTTAGGGCGAACGTGTACTCATTTCCTTTAGGACTGGCCAGCATTAGACCAGAACCAGAACCATCAGAACTTGAGGCTCCGTCAGTATATAACTTCCATATGCTTTTTGAGTTAGGAATTTTGCTTCTAGCTGCTGGTTTCTAGGCCTTTTTTATCTTCTATAGAGGGTGTTTCAGCCAGAAAATCATCTAGGATTTTTCCTTTGATAAAGTTAAGTCCTTTGAGCTCGATGTCATGTTCCCCTAGTTCGGCGGCCCATTTAGCTATCCTTCCTGATTTCTCAGGTCTTGCAAGGATTTGCTTGATGGGTTGATCAGTTAATACCCTGATGAGGTGAGCTTGGAAATACCTTCGTAGCGTTCTTGCAGCATGGACAAGAGCTAGTATGAGCTTCTCTAGTTCCATGTAGTTTAATTTTGCCCCTTGTAGTACCCTTCTTAAGAAGTATATCAGAACCTGTCTCTTTTCTCTTTCAGCAAGTAGAACAACACTTATACTTTCTGTCAAAGTTGCGATGTACATTACCAATACTCTGCCTTTGATTGGGGCTATAAGTGTTGGTAATATTTCTATAAATTACTTTATTTTTCAAAAGGCTTCCTTGACATTAGTTGTCCATGGTATAGTATTCTTGCCTGTGCAGATTTTAAGAGCTTTAAAGAATGGAAGTGACCTATCAACACCCTTTAAAAGGAATTGGTTTAGTGTTGCCAGCTTCCCATTAAGACTTAGTATCTCCTTAAGCGTTTTTGGTGGTTTAAGGTCGGTTATTGCCTTCACATTCGAGGGATTAGCTTTAATTCCCTGCTTGGTGATGAGATGCCCTAAGAACAGACCTCCCACAACACCGAAGGAACACTTCTTCAGATTAAGCTTCATATTGATAGATTGAAGCCTATCGAAGGTCTCTTGGATGTTCATCAGCATGTCTTCTTCATAAGCACTCTTAATCACCATATCGTCGATGTAGGCCTTAAGGTTTAACCTAATTTGATCATTGAACACTTTGTTGACCAACCTTTGGTAAGTTTCCCTTGCATTCTTTAGACCAAAGGGCATCTTTTGATAGCAAAATACTCCCTTTCTAGTGAAGAAAGCTATCTTATATTCTTCCCCTTCAGCCATTTGTATTTGATGGTAACTTTTGTAGGCGTCCAAAAAGCATTTTAATCAGAACCCTGAGAGTGATTCCACCTTCCAATCGATTTTTGGCAAGGGATAGCAATCTTTGGGGCAAGCTTTATTTATGTCCATGAAGTCCACACACATCCTCCAGCCTCTATCACTTTTCTTGACCATGACTGGTTTGGCTACCTATGTTTGATATTTGACTTCCTGTAAAATTCCTGCCTTTGTAAGCTCATCAACCTCTTTGCATGCTGCTTCGTTCCATTCCGAAGCTAATCCATGCTTCTTTTGTTTTACTGGTTCAATATGCTTGTACTCATTCAACTTATGCTTTGTATTAAAGGGCTTCCTTCCTACCATAATGGTTTTTGGGATCCCTGTCATATCAGCGTATGTCCATGTAAAGACATCCGCGTTGGACCGCAGGAGATCTTGTAACTTTCTCTTAAAGCTGGTTGGTAGCTGCTTCCCAATGACAACTATCTGTTCAGGGTGTTTATCATTGACAACGATCACAACTAAGAACATCTTTCATAACCTCTGGAACGGTTTCCTTGACCTTTTTTTGTCCCTCTTCTACTTTGTTGGATTCGTTAGTTGAGAATACAGTACCAATCCCATAAGGCGTGTGGAATTTTATCGTTGCATGGATTGTGGACACTACGATCCTCATTTTTGGCATGGTTGTTCTGCTGAGGAGAAGGTTGTAGGGGGATTTGTACCTGACGATAACAAAGTTCAGGGTTTCCGTTTTGTGTAAGGACTTTCCCTTACAGTAACTACTAAAGGGACCTCTCCGAGAGGCCATGAATGCTCTCCTGAGAACCCTACGAATGGGATCTTGGAATCCACTTTAAGTTAGCTAATGGGAGGCTTTAGATTTAGGAAACAATGCTCGTAGATGACTTTACAGCTTCCTCTATTTGGTGCCTCTGCTCCTAGCATTGGTTGGTTTCATGCCTATGATCTTTGTGGAAATGAAAATACTTGGACATGTGGCATGGTCATCTGTTCCCGACCATGCGAGGAGGTTGCTTGAAGGCTTTGGCAGCCTACTCCGTTGATAAAATCTCCCTTGCACTCTTTAATAAGTTTTTGAGAAGCCCATGATTAGACCCCTTGTATGGAGAGAACCTGTCTCAGTTCTTCTTCCTTTCTTTGTTGTTGTCCCAAGAGAAACCTTTATTAAACTTTTCGAAACCCTCTTTTTGGTCAGTAGGGGCTCCATTAGTAGCAACTTCTTTTGGTTCAATCTAAGTGTAAGTCTTTTCCATCAGACCCTTAAAAGTAGTGGGAAGTTTCGTGGAGAGAAACTTAACAAGGCTTCTTGTCTTTAGTCCATGAACAAAATTAGAAATATGTCGCTCTTCGTGCAACCCCGGAATCTATAAAGTTACACAATTAACTTAACTAACGAGCCCGATTCCCTTTCTAGCCTATAACAACATGTAATAATAGATGACCGAGACTACTTTGTAGAATGATTGAGATTCCTTGTTCGACTCAATATTTTGAGGCTAACACCCTAGTGCTTTCCCCATCCCTCTACTTAATGTTATGTACTGCCAAATGCATCTTTGTGAACTTTTTCTGTTAGCTAAAGTGTGATTAAAATTATGCCTTTAAGTCTTCGTAATTGACAATGCTACCTGCTTTTTGTCCAATCCACCATATCTCTGAG
>BQNB010158884.1:0-14976 GCA_026074375.1 Tanacetum coccineum | reverse complement strand
TATAGACTTAGTTAAAAAGCTATATACTGTCACATTTAGTTGCTTCTTTTCCTGCTTAATTTTAAGACTTATAAAAAGTCACTTTTTTTAAACTTGGTTATTTTTACCTGTTTTACAAATTTGCAAAAAGAAAAAAAATAAAAAAATAGCTTTCAAAAAAAGGGAAGCCAAGGACACGAACCCTAGACCTCCCATTTGCAAACCAAACGTCCCACAAACACACTGTGCTACCAAAGCGCCAGACCAGGGCTATCTGCTTTAGTTTGCAACGTTTATTTACTTAACCACGTTTTGGCCTGATAAGCCCATTCCCACTTTGCAGCTTATTTGGGCTTTATAGTAGCTTATTTGATAAGTTAGGTTAGCCAGCTTATTTTTCTTGCATTCCTTGCATCTTCTAGGACATTTAGTGAATTTTTTAGAATTTTTCATCTTACTATTTTCCCTAAATTTTCGTAGTTTAAAAAATTAAAAAGTCTTTTAAAAATAGTTAAATTAATTGGAAAAATACAAAAGAATAGTTTTTAGTTTTAAAATAAATATTTTGAGGTTTACAAGCATTAAAATCATTTTTATCACTTTTAGATTTTTAATTTCATTTTTTAGCTTTTTAATTTAATTTTAGAAATTAGTTTTTAAATATAAAAAGTAGTGAAAAATATTTTTCTGAGTCTTTATCACATTTTAGACTTTTTAAAGTAGAAAATCATTTTTTGGAATTTTTAGGAATTAATTTGTCATTTTCTAGGATTTTAAATAGATTAAATAGGTTATTAATTCATAAAAAATTATAAAAAAGCCAAAAAAATATAATTCCTTTTTAGGAAATTTTCTTTTGTCATTTTCTATGATTTTAAATAGATTAAATAGGTTATTAATTCATAAAAAATTATAAAAAGCCAAAAAAATATAATTCCTTTTTAGAAAATTTTCTTTTGTCATTTTAGAGGTTTAGAAACCAAATTTGCATTTTTAGGGTTAATATTTGCCTTAGCTAGTTTTTAGTCGCGTTTTAGGATTCCCGGTTTGCGTTTTTAGTTTATATTTGGTGCCTTAATTGTTTTTAGTTTAAATTGCCTTAATTTTCCCATAGTTTTAGAAAACCAATCTAAATCTTATTCCATTCAAGCATCGATTATCAATACGACTCTCGACTTTCAATTGCATTCCTCGTTGGGGATAACGACCCGGGAATCACACTTCCCGGTTTACTACATTGAGGTTTTTGACTATCCTTATTATAAGTATTATATATTTATTTATATGTATATTTAAAAAAGGGTAATCACCAACCAATCAATTTTTGGCGCCACTGCCGGGGAGGATTGTATACGATTGTCGTTGCGTTTGACAATTAGTGCTTGAAGATCCTTCCGTAAGAAGTTATTTTGCTTATTTTCAAATAAAAAAAATACAAAAAGATTTTTCTTTTATTAGTATATATATAATATATAAAAAAATCAAAAAAAATCAAAATTAAAACAAAAAATTTAAAAACATTGTCCATAAAAAGAAATAAAATTCACCATCAATATAATACTTTCAATTGAAGTATTATCATTAATAAGTTCCCGAACAAAAGATCAAAAACTTACCTTTTATGTCACTCGCGAGGTACGGTTCACCTTTGAAAGATAAACAAAATCTAAGAGGGGTATAAGGCGGGTCGTTCCAACGAACTACGACCCTAAAGGAGAAAGGTTTTTAATAGCTTCGCACTTTCCTACTCCTCCGCTCCTTTGTGCGTTTTTCTTTTTAAAGAGTTACCGAGAAGCGAGTTGATTATTAGGTTTAAGTGTCTTATCTCATTGTCCGTAGTTAAAATAAATTGTGAATACATTGTTGAAAAAAAAATCTAAAAATATTCTTCTTTATCCTCTTATTCATTTAATTCTCATCTTCTTTATCCTCTTATCCGTTTAATTCTTCGACATGTCTTCGTATAACCAATTTGGTTGTTCATATTGTAGAGGTCCGTTTAATGGTGGAAACTGTCCGAGCTGTAGCAGTGTAGGATCCGGAAATGAGTTTGTCTATGACCCAAATCCTTATTCTTATAATGAAACACCCAACTTCTTCAACCAACCTCCACAATACCAATACGAGACATACTCGTGTGAATTTTATGGAGGGAACTCTCATCCCTGTTTCGATTGTCAAACAAGGAACACACCCGTCTTTGATCAGGGTCCCTGTTACAATCAAGACTTTGGTTTTAACCAACCTCCACATTATTCTCTGAGTCAGCCATAACAATATCTTTGTTGTGAGAACTGCGAGGGTCCTCATGCGACGTGTCAGTGTCAACCGTTGAACCAAAATTTCTACAATTCTAATTCTTTCGGTTTTGACCAATGTCAACCCCCGCAGTCTCCCGTCATTCATCAACCTCCTCAAGAAACAAGTGTGGAGATTCTGCAAGCGAAAGAAAACCTAATGAATTCTATAGAAACCTTTCTAAAGAAGTTTAATCGTTTATCTTTTAGAGAACCGCCAAAGGTTTTATTGCTGGCTTGAGAGAAATTTCTTGAAATTAAGCATAGAGAAAAGCAACATCCTCCTGAGGATATATAAGATTTTCTTTGTAAACTTCTTGAAGATGTGTGAAACGTAAATGAGGAGCTGGCAGAGTATATTAATACTCCAAGTTAGAATCGTCCTGCCTTCTACTTCGATGATGATGATGACGATGACGGGGAAAATTATATTCCCGTGAGAGATATTATTTCTGAACTTCCTCTATGTGTTGCAATGACACCCGACTTACCGATTACAGACTCTCTCATTATGGAGGCTGAGCATCTTGACACTATTCCAAAAACGGAATCGGACAAATTAATAAAATCCAGTGTTGAGAACCTTGTTCCAATCCCAAGTGAGTCCGAGGATTTTTCCGATATCGAAAGTGAGTGTGATGTGCCCGTTTGTGATAATTCTACAACTTTCTTTAATCCTCTCTTTGATGCTGACAACGATTTTTCCTCTAGTGACGACGAGTCATTTTCTGATGAGGAAGTTCTAAAGGAAATTTATTCGAACTCTCTTTTTGATGAAGAAATCATTTCTGATAAGGTTCATGCTTCGATCATTTCTTCTCCTAAGATTGATTCTCTTCTCGAGCAGTTCTCCGATGAACTCGCTCATATCGATCCAATTCCACTTGGATTTGAGGAAGCCGACTTTGATCTAGAGGAAGAAATCCGTCTTGTTGAGAATTTGTCGTATGATAATTCATCTCCACGACCGCCGGAAGAACGTAATTCTGAAAATGTTGATACGATTATCGAGTCTCCCTCTCCATCTCCTATCCCCGTTGAGGATAGTGACTCTCATATGGAGGAGATCGATTTATTTCTTGCTTCCGATGACTCGATGCCTCCGGGTATTGAGAATGACGACTATGACTCAGAAGGGGATATCCGTTTTCTTGAAGAACTGCTTAGCAATGATCCCCTTCCCCTTCCCAAAATTGAGTCATCTAACCTTGATCATTTTAATGATCCGTCATCTCCTCCTCCTCCTCCGGAACCACCGGATGTTGAGATTTGCTTTGACAGTGAGCCCGATACGATCGTGAAGAACGATTTTGATGAGCTAAGCGAAGATGAATGTTTTGACCCATAAGGGGGTGAGATTGATGTTTTTGCAAATGTTTAAGATGATGATTACTTTCCCTTCACATTTGTCATTCAAATTTTTCTACCGTATCTCACCTACACTGAGGTTTCTCCTTTACTTCTCTCCACCGGGAGTGAAGACACCATTTTTGACCCCGGCATCTCCACTTAGAGCCAGTGGCATATCATCGGGATGGAACTTTCATGTGCTTTAATGTTTATCCAAACATTAATGAAAGCCCGATTGAGATTTTCTCTTCCATTTGCTTTCCCCATGGACAACTTAATGCGGGGATCGAGTCAAGCTATGTGACTCGGTTACCAAAAACAAAGCGCTTCGTGGGAGGCACCCCATGCTTATCCATTTTTCTTCTTTCTTATTTCTAATGTGATGTGAGGAGGCTTGTACTCTTCCGATTCTTGTTGTTTGTGCTTGTGATTGTTTGTAGGATTGACCCAAAATTTTTGAAGACTCTCGTGTTCGGTGTTTTGTCCCGGTCCACTCGAGCTTCCTAGCCTTTGCTTGCCATTAGTTTAGGGAAATCCGATATCCTAGATTATTATCGACTAACATTTAATATTATGTAGTAATGAATAAGTGTTTTTTGTTGTGAAGAGGTGTGCCTCTTTCCTTTCTCGTTTGCTTGTGTTTTTATGATGATTGTCTAGGATTGTCCCGGACTTTTGAAGCCTCTCATGCTCGTGGTTTTGTCCTTCGATTACAAGAGCTTCAAATCCTCAGCTTCATTTGGGAAATGCAATATCCTAAATCAATCGTCTAATGTTATCTTATAAGCATTACTTAATAAAACGGCTAAAGTGACGTAGAGGACCCATTCTAAAAACAATGAGAGCAATGTTAGTTCTAGTAGAAGGGGATCTATCAATTTGATTATGCCTGTATCTTGTTCAAGTAATCCCGTATTTTTTAAAAATACCAAAAAGTTTAAACGGCTTAGAGTGACGTAGAGACCCTTCTAAAAACATTGAGGACAATGTTTAGTTCTAGTATGAGAGGGGATCTATCAATTTGATTATGCCTGTAGTCGTTGTTTTCACGTAATCCCGTTTTTACCAAAAATTTTGAAAAAAAAATACCAAAAAAATGAAAAAATTTAAAAATTTTCAAAAAGAAAATAAGTGTTTTGTCACAATTTTGACTTTTCTGCTGGGTTGAATGAGAGTAAATTTTGACCCGATCGAGCGTGTTGAGCTCTAGCTTGTTCCTTAACTTTTAGACTAAGCGTTCGCGGATTTTCACGAAGAACGAGAAATGATAGAGTTAAGTATGAGTTGGATGCTAAACAAGGATTATTTGGAAATCTTAAGAGCTCATGTATGTAATTTGTGGCTTTTTCTCCCATAAGCTCCTAATCGGACTAATAATACGTGCTATTTTTGGAAATTAAACTTAAATCAACAATTTTTATGTAGTTGATAGCAATAATTTTAGTCTTAGTTCAAATTTATACTTAAATTTTTCAAAAAAAAAGTCTTCTCTATATATCGTGAAATAAAGTAAAAAAAATATGATGAAAAATGATAAATAATAAATATAAACTGTGGGCTGATAAAAGTTTGCTGCATCTTGCCGGCTCACAACCGATGTTGCAGCCTTCTAAAAGGTCGAGGGTTACAATTGCATCAATGTTATGTTTAAATATTAAGTGTGAATTAATAAATGTAAGATCTCTTTTTGTTAAATTTAAATATGCTTTTGAACTTAGACTATTTCATTTTAAGTTTTTAAATAAGCTATGTGTAAACGGGAAACCTAAGAGTTTTTGAAACCAAAGGTCCGTGAGTCCCGATACTAGTCTTTGTGGGGTGTCAAAAGCCTGGTCACTTAGCCGCAAGGTTGGGATGTGCCAAGACGAAAGTCGCTACATGGGATGATCTCGCCTTCAAACTCATTATTCTCAGGTGGAACGTGAAGCATAGAATTTTGCAAAACGTTGATCCATGGTTGAAATTCAAAATGGCACATTCACCTAAGATATAATAATTGTCGGGAGTGAAAAGTTCACAAGTTGCAAATATGAGTAGTGTTAGCATCTTAACTGATATTTAACGGTGATTTTGTTTTAAGCTTGGTTTGGGACGAGTGAAAAGTCGGGGACGATGAATTTATCCTTTTTGGGGCATTTTAGGATTGAAATGCGTCTTGTTCTATGATCCCTAACGGTTATAAAAATAACAAAAGTCAAATATGTTAGTTAGTTTATTAAAAAAATGAGAAAAAGGAAAAATACAAAAAAAATGTGTAGTAATAAGTGTATATCTTTAAGAATGGTAAAAACGGGACTTTTCGAAGCTATTGATTCTTTAATTCCCCTCGATGAACACTTAGCTACTTTTCGAGGTAATTAGTCGAGGGGGATCGAGATTCTTAGTTTTCTTAAGTGTTTACTTATAGCATTGCGTGAGGACACGACAATATCTTAGTATGGGGGATTTTGGTATGTGTTTAATTACACATACCTTTGACCACTAAAAACGGACTTAAATGACCAAAAACGTACCAAAAATACATTGTATTTGTATATTTTGCATTTGTATTATGCAGGAAACGGATATCCAAGAAAAGGACAAAAATCGAAGCCAAAACGACAAAACCGAGCACGAGAACGGAAAGACCGTGAGAAGTCAAAAAGACAAAGTCAAAGTCAACAAAAAAGTCAAAGTCAAAGTCAACCCCGGGAAGTGGCATTGGAAAAAGCATCGAAAACCGAACCCGAAAACCTAAATTGTCAAAAGTGGGCCCACCCGTACCCACCTAGTGGGCCCGGGTCAGCCCACTTATATATTACAAACCTTAAGCCTTAATAAAAAGCCCAACACCTTTTATATAATAGCCGGCCCAACAATGAGCCCAACCCATCTTCCCTTTATAACAAACCTGTCCACCCGTTACCCCTTAACCTTTACACCGTTAGTCCTCTAAGGACTAACGGTGCAAACATCACTATAACCTCAAGGACCAAAGATGGAAAGTACAAGGACGATGGATGCAATACAACTATACACATTGAGGGACTAAAATTGCCAATCCACCAAACATTCACCCTGCAAATCAAACCACTGTATATCTTCTCCACTACCCGCCAAAATGCCAGACCAACACTGTTCCCCTTTCTTCTCCCCTTTGTCTACCCACACCTATACACACCTTATCCCACCACATGACACCTTGGCAATCCTTAGCATTTCCATTCGTCCAAGGAACAGGACAAGAAATGAAGGGCTATGATCTTAAGACTTGGGCACTACTCATTTTGGATGGCCAAGATTGCTCTTTGAAGGCTCTCACACAACAAACACACCCGCAGGAGCTCTCACAAAGAAAGCACACATCTAGAACCTTCAATGGCTTAGTATAAATAGGTCTCAATTGTAAGCCCTTGGGGGCAGTTAGTTTTTACTTAAGTTTTTTACCTAGTGTAATTTTCAGCTTAATTTTAGGTCATTTAAATTATTGTCTTTCAATTTCCAAGCCTTGTAAACTTTTTAATCTTTAATGAGAATTTGAGTTTTTAAGTTATCTTTGAATTTCTATTGTTAAAAGCATTTCACAAGCTGTTTTAAGCTCTTATTTAAGCATATTATTAATCTGTTTTCATTTAAATATAAAGTATTTAAGAAAATTTTACAAAAAACACAAAAAAATATCACCCTCAAATACCACAGCTTAATGGATGATAAGCCAAATTTGGATGGGCTTATGGACACTACTAGCTTATCTTTGATAAGCTAGAGCTTGTAGATAAGCTCTTTTGAGCTCATTTGCCCTGTTTAAGCAAGGGTTTTTGTAAGTCTTCATTTTTCTATTTTTAGCTTATTTACTATTCAACTGCTTATTTGTGCTTATTGCCTGCTTATATTTGCTTATTTATGTTTGCTTATGATGTTTAGTGCTTATTATGCTTGATTTGTAGTTTAGAGATCATTGGTTTGAAGTTTTGCTTAAATTCTGTCTTAAGTAGCTTATAAACTTGCATAATCTGTTTTAGCTTATTTGAGTGCTTATTGGTTATTAAAATATGCTTAATATTGTTTCTTATGCTTGTTAGATATCTGGTCTTAAGGGTTTGTTCATAAAAAATTTAAGTTTTTGGTTTAACTGTTTTAATGGGTCAAAATGGGTCAAAATTGCATTTTGACACTTGAGTCGTTTAGTTTAGATAAACTTAAGTAGTCCAAAGATACAGTTTGTTTGAAGTGTTTTTAAGTATTACTTCATTTTTAAGGTTTTAAAAATTTGTGGTTTGAATCTGTGAGCTTATAGCTCATTTTATCTGCTTATTTGATTAGGAATTTGAATCTTGTTGATTTGTGATGTTTTTGAGTTTGTGCAAGTGTTAAAAACAGGTTAGAATCATAGTCTAAAAGCCTGCATTGTTGTTTTAAGTTTTTGCTAAGTCTGTCAAAAAAGTGCCAAGTGTTTAAAAATTTGAGAAAAAGCTTTTTCAGTTGTTTATTGTGGCTTATCCTGAATTTCAAACTCTCTTTTGATTGTTGATTCTTTTTCTTTGAGGTCAAATCTCAATCTGTTTATAGGTTATAAGTTCATAAGGTTCTATTTAAGTGCTTATTTTTAAGCTCAAAATTGGTGTTTTGTTAAGATTGCAAAAGTTTGCAAAAATGTGTCTAAGTGTAAAAACAATGTGAGATAGCTTTTTCATGAAGCTTTTTAAGTGCCTATTTGAATTTCAAACTGCTTTTTCCTTTTTTAGTGGTATAAGCCACTAAGTCATAAGGATCTGTTTTCTAGCTTATTTATAAGCTAGAAAAGTCCCTTTTGTCTGTTTGCTTATCAGTTTTGGCCAAAAAGCTATTTTGCTTATTTAGGCTTATTTGCTTATTGCAGTTGCTTAATTTAGGTTTAGTATAGCTTATTAGGTTAGTTTAAGTCATTTCAGCTTATTTTCCTTTAGTTTAGAGCTTATTTGAGCTTATTTGCATTTTAGCTTAAAATTTCTAAGTTTTATAGCTTTTTGATCAATCTGTCATTCTAGCTTATTGTAGTTGCTTATTTTTGTTCTTAAGTTGTTTTTAGAGATAGCTTATTATATGTGTTAGCTTATTTCTCCTTTTCAATTGCTTATTTGTATCTGAATAGCTTAACAGTTAGCCATTTAAGTTTTAGAGTAGTTTAACTTATTCTGTCTCCTTTCTCAGCTTATTTTAGTGCTTATTTGTGGTTTATAAAAAAAGTTGTTTTGTAAAAGTTGCTTATTTTTTAGTCTTCTAAAAAGTTTTTAAAAAATGGCAAAAACAAAAACATTTGGGATTAGGGGAAGCCCCAGGTGAGCAAGGCTCGAACCCGGGACCTCTACCCTATTCACCAAACGTTTTATACACAACACACACTACCACTCGCCCTGGGGTCTTTTTCGATTTTACTTTGCAAAATTTATTACTTATACACGTTTTGAGCTCTTTTGGCTTATAAGCTGTTTTAGCTTATTTCACAGCTTATTTCACAGCTTATTTGATAAGCTGTTTTTTCCAGCTTATTTTTATTAGATTCCTCATTGTTCAATGCACTTTTTAGGATTTTTTTAGAATTTTTAGAATTAGTTTAGTATTTTTTTAACATTTAATTTTATTAAAATCGTTTTTAATTCATAAAAAATTATAAAAAAGTCAAAAAAATATAATTCTTTTTTAGAAAATTTTCTTTTAATATTTAGATGTGGCCTCTATTGTTGGCAGTTGAAACACTCGACCTTGGACTTGTCAAACCCAATTCTTTATTTGTTGGCCATGTCTAAATTCCTTTTTCCAGTATTCTTCAGGAATCTTCTTGCCCTTATAGTCGCATAGCAATGTTCCACCTCAAATCCATCTCTTCTAGATCATCAGGATTGATTTGTTGTAGATCTTCATTATCTAGTTGTGGAATACTTGGTTGGCTAGCAAAGAAGGAATAAATCACAACATCACTCAAAATTTTCAACAGTTGTTGAGCTATCAGTAGCACCCTGAGTGCTAGCAGTATTAACACCCTGAGAGTTTTACATTGTGTAAGTTTGTAGTTGAGCTAGATGTCTCCTTAACCTCTGATTCATAAGTCTTCAGGTTGTTGAAGAGGTCATCCAAACTTAATGTCTCAATCTCTGGTTTGTTCCTCTACACAATAGTATGCATAGTCCATTCTTGTGATAAACTTCTCAAGAATTTCTGATTGATGTCTTCTTGAGTGATACTTCCATTGCATCTCCAGTTGGCTATTAAGCATTTTAAGCCTTTCCTAGGTTTCTCTCTATCACTTTATGTGCTGGGATGCAGAAGTTTCCCATATTGCTGTTTCAGAAGATTTTTCTGAGTTTTCTTTGTAGCAGTATTACCTCTAAATTACTGGTTCTCAATAGCCTGCATCAGTGTTCTTAGCATCCCTTATATGAGTTGATCTTTAATTGATTTATTAGGTCACAAGGCCATCAAATAAGTGCTTCTTGCCTTCAACTCTACCCTTCTTTGTGCCTTCTCTTCAACACTTGTAGGAGGGATAGTAGTCTCCTTACCATCAACAAGTTTTGTTACTATGGGTGCATTACCATTTTCTATGATGCTCCCATAGATGTATCAATGAATGTAGGTACTGCTTACATCCTCCATCATCTAGAGATTATTACTCACCAGGTTGGAAGTATGGGTAGTTGATGGTTTGGTAGATTCGAAGAAATCCATTGCTTCTTGAAAAAGTAGTTCTTGTGGATATAGTTAAGTTTCTTCTTATTCAAGCTTCTATCAAGCTCTGATACCACTTGTTGTTCCTAAATAGAATGATCTTGCTTTATCTTTGTATAAGGTCTAGTTGTATTGAATAATTCAAAACAATATGATAGAAACTTTTGTTTATGGAATATCAAAGACTATGCAGAATCTAGTCAATGATACTAAGAAGAATATAATGATAACAGTACATGAATAAGATTAATAACAAACGTTTACCAAACTTTTAGCCTCATATAATACGAACACTCTTAATAGTGTTAGGGTTTACAAAACCTTGAAGCTAATCGACTTAGGTTAAACTATGATAAAAGATGTATGAGAGATATGAGATATATCTAACCTAATACCCTATGACCTCCTTTTATACACCAAGGAGTCCTACTGTGTTTACAATATATTCTTGAATTATCATGATCTTCTAATAAAATAACTTATACGTATCTATTACAAAAATATCTCATCCATATCACATAAGCAGTACTAACTTGATCTAACAGTACTAACTTATAACCAGCAGCATTAACTTTCTCAGTAGCATTAACTTTATACTAACAACAGTAACTTTGCATCAGTAGTAGTAACCACTTAGTATATTTTCCTTGAACTTATTGAGCAGCAGTAACTTCCACTAGCAGTCTTAACTTTTTAGCCTCTAGCAGTTATTTATATTCACTTAGAATATTTTCTTCAGTCTTCACCAGTAGTAGAAATCATAACCAGTAGCAGTAACTTCAACAGCACTAAGAAGTCTTTTAATCCCAACAATTACGCTCCTTGTCGAACTGCGAAGAAAATGGAGGAAATCAACAACTTTCAGCAAGAGCGAGATGAAACCCTTTATCAAGCATGGGAGCGCTTTAAAGAACTCTTGATGAAGTGTCCTCAACACTATTTGACTGAGATGCAGGAGGTAATTTTGTTCTACAATAGGTTGGATATTCCAACACGACAGATTCTTGACTCAAAAGGTGCCATTCCAACCATGAAGGCTGCCGATGCTAAAAGGTATTTAGAATTGAAGGAATACTCTTTAAATAATTGGAACATTCTAGAGGAAAAAGTACTAAGACTTCTGACGGGCTGGCTGCTATACAAGCACAATTGAACAATATAGGAAGATAGATCAAGAAGGTGAATGAAAAAGTTTATGCTGCTCAAGTAGGATGTGAACAATGCAAAGGACCCCATTACACCAAAGATTGCCCACTAAAAGAAGAAGGGAAGACCCTAGAAGAAGCTTGCTACACGCGATATGGTAGACCTTTTCAAGGTGGGGGATATAGAGCAACAGCTCCAGGGTACTATCAAAGGAACAACGAGCTACGAAATCCGAGCTACGACAGATGCTGCCATAAGGAACTAAGGAGCACCAATTAAAACATTATAGATACAAATCGGGCAAATGAGAAAGGTACTACAGGAGAGGGGATTTGGAAGCATACCGAGCTCAACTAAAACAAACCCAAGAGATTAAGTAAAATCAATCTCAAGTTGATTCACACTCGATACGCCGTATTGGATCTCCCCAATACGCCGTATCCACTAGATAGAACAGTAAACTGTTATACAAGTCAAGACAAATGACGGTTCCTTTTCCAAGTCGTTTGGATAATCATTACTGTAAAGAAGAAGAGGGGAACTATGGACCAAAATTCATGGTAGATTATGGAGCTCCACTTTCTCATTAACACCATACCCCGAAAATTGAGAAGACCCAGCGAGTTTCACTTTACCTTGCTTTATTAATAATACTTGTTTTGACAATGCCCTTGTTGACTTAGGAGCTAGCGTTAGTGTAATGCCTCTCTTGACCTACCTTAACTTAGGATTAGGCGAATTAGCTCACACTAGGTTGACAGTGGAATTAGCTGATAGGACTGTGAAATATCCAAAAGGAATTGCTGAAAACGTGCTAGTAGGTATTGATAAAATAGTTTTCCCAGTAGACTTTATAATTCTTGACATGCCCGAGGATATCAAAGTGCCCTTGATCCTCGAAAGATGCATTTTGTTACGCACGTGCTAGATTGATGTTTACAAAAGGAAGATTACTTTAAGAGTCGGGGAAGAAAAGATCATTTTCAAAAGTGTTAAACCTGCTAGTAGTTTAATTAAGAGGGTCTACATGCTAAGTTTGAGAGAAAGAATGGAACTTGATTTAGAAGCTAGGCTTATGGGAGAGACTTTGGTGTTAAATAGATCATTAGACCCTTTCTTGGAAGATTACATTGAATTAAATGATCTAAATGAACCTAAGAGCTTAGGAGAATCAAGGAGGATGATTTTGTTTTGCCCACATTAAAGAAGGTGAGTAATTGACGGTATTTAGAGCCTAGGGATATGAAGATCTTGATACTGGAATTGTTGATTACCCTAGTTTATTTGTGACTCTAATAAGAGATACATATAGACAGTGTCGCAACTTAAGTTTTCATGGATGATAGGATTTGAATTTACACCACGTCATAACTTCTTCACATATTGTACTGTCAATGTAATGTCAAAAAGTTTCATATTCAATAATGAAAGATAAGATGGTTGTACAAAGGGAATAATGTTGTAGGAGCCTTAATGAATGTGCCTATTTTTGTTGGAACCTTTTCCGTTGTAACTGACTTTGCAGTTTTGGAAGATATGGATGCTTATCATGATGAAGGAATAGGCGGATGTTTTTGTGGCAACAGTTCTTAATAAGAAGTTAGGATTAAAACAAGACGGTTTGAAGGGATGATTATCATTTACAATGGTAATGATGAAGTAACTTACCAAATAGTGCGATCACATCCAAGGTTTAAACACCACACTAATGAGCAATGCAACAAGATCCCACCATTACTGAAGGTAAGTAAAGAAGATGAGATGAATGGAATCTCGCATGCATATCTAAAGCTTAAGGGGTTCTACAAAGGAGTATTGAACTTAGGACCCGATTACATTCAAGATGCGAAGACGGAAGAATGGCTCACATGCGGGCACATTAGCGTGCATGAGATGGAATGAAAGGAGAAGCTGAAGAAAAGTCTAACTTAAAGACTTCGCTGTAAACAAAAGTGCTTCCCAAGAGACAACCCAGATTGTTATCTATTTTTATCAAGTCTGTCTTCCCAGACATCAATACGGCGTATCCACTTCATACCATACGGCGTATTGAATGTCTGGACGTTATCAGTCTTTACTTAACTTTAAAAAAACATTATTGCCAGTTCTGTCAATATGGCGTATTCATGCACATGATACGGCGTATTCAACAAACTGACCCGTATTTAGATACTTTTTACAGGCTTTTCAATACGGTGTATTCCAGTTTATGGATATGGCGTATCGATCTCCTGTACAGTTTTGTTTAGTTTAGTTTAAATTAACCATAGGTACCAAGATAGGAATGTACATGTTTTTCCTATATTGTATACAGGACCTCGTGAAAGAAATATCGACGAATATTGGTGGAGAATTTACAAATCTGGAGATCTTAAAGTGTTGGAGTCTTGAAACTTCAATGCGGCTATTCAACACAATCTTGCTCAATTAAACTCAACTTGGAGAATTTACCGAGCAAATATCAGGGGAGTTTCTCATTCTAATTTCTTTTTAATTCGTGTATTTAATTTCACACTAAAATGCTTAAATTATGCTCAAATTTAAAAAAAATTCAAGCATACTTTTATGAAATTACTTGATAAATAACCCGCACACAATAACCCTTGTTATATATTGTGAGGATTTAACCTTATCTGTTTCCAAATTTTTACCCAAATTCCACAAAATATGAGTGTGCCGGTGATGTTGTAGACTTTAGAACTTGGCTTGGTATATCTATTCGAGACCGCAGTGATAAGTACTATGGATTTAGATGGAGTAACTTGTTTAAATTGGTAAATTTTAGGATTACACCTAAATCTCCTTTACATGTTGCTTATTAACTAACTACACTGGTTAGTTAAACCCTGTATAAACCCTTTGTTTACTCTCATTTTAAGAGTAAGATACCCCTAGAACAACCCGTAGAGCCAATCTCTTAGGAACTACACCAATTATTTGTTTCGTTACACCTTTACACCTTAGCCTACCTTGTTAGATTAAGTTTATTTTACAGTTGCTAGTTGCTTAAAGTGTAAAGTTTGTATTTCCCAAGTCTTGTGTCAAAATTTTCTATCTTTGGTACGGTTGGAAGAAATTTGCATATCGCAAATAGAAATGTATATTATAGTCAAAGCTCGTGTATTTTTACTACCATCGAAATTAATGGTACGTCCGAAGAACAAGGAATTATTATCCAAAATTATTATGATCGTGAAGATGGTGAAACTACACCGCGTTTCGTAGTATAGTGTTTTAAAAAAAGTCTAAAAAATTAGAAAAATCGCAACAAAAAAGAGAAGGAAAGTTTGAAGATAATGGTTTCGCAAGTACCGAAGGAATTACACGAAGGATCGATTATTCGTTGATACAAATAAACGATGTAGAGTATTGTATAAAGTGGAAGATATCGCCACTTGCCTTGTAAAGTATGGGATGTTTGGGAAGTTGATCGTTGCGGGAAAGCCAACTTAAGTTGTTGTTTTTGATCTATGATCAAGACGTTGTAAATAGTTGTGTCTTTATCATGGTAACGGTCAAG